>VZTH01005187.1:138412-203760 GCA_013397815.1 Aleadryas rufinucha
TTAGACGTGGACAGCAGCAGCCACAGCGAGTATCTCCAGCACGGCAACGGCGCCGCCTCGGCCTCCGCCGGGGCGGCCGCCCCCCAGGTGAGCGCAGGCCCGGCCGGGCCCCTTCCCCCCCTCCCCCGGGTGACACGTTGTGAGCGGGTGCGGAGCCGGTGCCGCCGCCGCTTCCTGTGTGCGCGTCTGCGAGGAGCCCGGTCGCTGTCCCGCACTAACCGCCACCCCCCTTCTCTCCCTGAACCCGCCCATTGTGGGTAGGACGCGCAGCCGTCACCGCTCGCTCTGCTGGCGGCCACCTGCAGCAAGATCGGCCCGCCGTCGCCGGAGGAGGATGAGGCCGCCGCCGCCGCCGCTGCCTCTCACTCTGCCGGAGCGGTGAGTGCCCGCCCCGCCGCTCTCGCACGGCCTGCCGGGGGGAGAGACAGCACAGCCAGCCCGCCCGCCCGGGGGGAGGGACGGGACACACGGCACTGCCCGCCCGGGGGGAGGGACGATAGCAGGGCCGACCTGCCAGGAGAGGGGTCCCCGGGCTCCCCTGCCTCTCCAGGAGGAGCCGGGCTCCCAGGAGGAGGAGGGAGCCAAGCTCCCCCCTCCCCCGCCGTTGGGAGCGGCGCCTTCATTTACTTTCAAAAACGGGGGGAGGCGGGAAGCCTCCCTCCCCCGACCCTGGCACCGGAACGGCTCGCTCGGCACCCGGCGAGGCTGGGAGGCATCTCACCTCCACCTGAGCGCGCCCCCGGTATCCTCGCCAGGCTGTCAGCCTGGAACCGCGCAGCCAGCCAGGAACACAAAATGAAGGCTGGCTGTGGGGAAGGATGTAGTGAAGTAAAATGGCTGTTTAGAAGCGAACGCGGTGGTGGAAAGCTGCTTCCTGTATCGACGCTGTTTTTCTAGGAAGAGTTATCATGCGGTTCCTCATAGCATTTTCTGTCCTTATCTCTCATGCGCCATCGCCTCTGAAAGGAGCCTTGATGACCTTGGGACCTGGTGTGATGAGATGGATCTTGCAGACTTGAAACGTATTCTTGCTGAAGCTAGTTTAACAATTCCCATAACAAAAGCCTAATGAAAACTCATGTTTCTTAATTGGTCTAGCTAAATCTCGTGTTGACATATGCTCATAAAATTCAAAGAAATTATGCATTTCTAAATAACTGATACCTAAAAATACTGGTATATTAAAAGAGAGTTCCAAAATATCTTCTAGAATGACATGATGTAATTTTTTGGCTTTAGCCCTTGGAAAATTACACTTATTACCTCTAATTCTTTTTTTAAAAAAGTCTTTAAAATTAGGGAAAAAAAGGCCTTTTTCTTCTTTTAAAGCAAGTCTCGTTTTTTAAACTTGCTGTACAACAGCCTTGTGTGGTTTTAGGATTCTGTGAATTGGAAGAAAAACTGCAAAACATTGTACTGGTGGATGAAGTGGCTTTGGCAAACTTAACAAATGTCAAAGTGTTAGCGATAGAAATTTCTAAATGCGTACTAAACTTCAAAATACTTTTCATCTGTACGTTACAGGTTACTTTACATGAAGGGAAGCTGAAGCAAAATAGCTGTCTGAGGTCATCCAGCAGGTTGTAGATTAATGACAGAGCTTGAAAATATATTAAGATTCCGACCCCTTTCAAGCATCCTTTCTGCCAAATTTCTTTATTTGCTCAAGCAGTATGTTTTTAAAAATCTTTCTAGATGTTGTAAAGTGTCTGATACCTCTAAGATTTGTTTCATAATACTGGATGCATACAGTGCTGAAAAGCATAAACATACTGAAAATGAAATGATGTTTAAATGATTGCTTGCTTTCCTGTATCCACCTCTAAGGTTGTTCCCATTGTACAGCTGGAATTTTGCATTTTGGGGGTGGATTGATTGATTAGGATGAGCAGTAGGTCTGACAGGATACTAGAGTGCTGGTGCAGGACAAATGGTTCCCGGCAGTTCAAAATGGGCACAGCAGTTTTGCTGTGGTTACTTCTTTACTCCTGTTAAATTAATACGTTGTTGTGTTTATGTATAAGAGGCTTTTCAGGGGAAAGCAAATGCAATTCAAGAGAAGCCAAAACCTTAGTTAAAATTAAATGAATATAAGCTCACTCGCTACTTTCCATACATGCAGATAGGCACTTCCTACATATCTTCTGTGAGTTAGGTTATAGCATTCTGGTAATTTTTATACTCCTACAACATAACTCTTGAATGATTCAGAATATTTTGGGTGGAAACTAAATATAAATTGAAGGAGATACCTAACAATAGCTAAACTAGACACTGGAGTTAATTAAGATGACCTTAATAAAGAGAGGGGAGGGACTAAGGACCCTGAAATACATTCCTTGTGAAAAACAGAAGAACAAAAGAGGTTTAGTGCAATAAAGATGCTTCTTTTTTTCTAGTCCCTTGTGTTTATCTTACTGGAGGGTGGAAGAAGGAAGAAGAAGCTAAAAAGGCTTAAATTGTAGGTACCTCATAAGTCATATGGAAAAAGAAGTCTATATGCACAGACAGACATAATTGTCTTCCTGCAGTTTGTGATGCTCATCCCTTTCCCAGGAGTAGGGATCAATCAGTTTGATACCTGCATGGGTGATGGTGCCTAATGTAGCAGTGGGAAGGCAGCTCTTTCCCACTACATCCTATACCTGGACTGCAGTTCTGACTGCTGAACATCTGGTAGAACTCTCCATCCATGCAAATGGATAGTAGAAGTCAAACTAGGTATTTCCTCTTAGAAGTGCTTGAAGAACCTGCACGTAAAGGGATAGCGATGCTGTTGTTTTGGGGTTGTTTTATTACTGTTTTACTGACATTTGCTTGGTAAGAAACTGGCAGGGCTGGAGGCAGCATGCTGGGCTAGCGTACTGCTTTCCTGGCTGAAATGGTATACTGCAGCTGCTCCCCAAGAGACCAGCAGTATGATTTAAAAGCAACAGCAAAACTCCCATAGGAATGCAGGGAATATTGTGTGTCTGAGATTTGGGGAAGAGCTGGAGCAAATGTGATTGTGTTTGTAATGATCTAGTTGGCCCTGCTTTGAGCCCAGGGGTTGGACCAGGTGACCTTGAGAGGTCCTTTCCAGCTGAAATTATTCTGTGATTCTGTATTGGTATCTGAGTCCAGGCCTACTATTTGAATGGAGGTTGCTGTTATGCCACTAAAAGAATTAGTGAGGAAGTAAAAAGACTAATAAAAATGGCAGCTGCTTGTAATAAAAAGCAAATGAAGAAGACGATTGACAGAAGTAAACTCAACCCTCTTCTCCTTTCCATCCTGTCAATGACCTGGCAGGCTGTCTCTAGACAGTAAGATTTTCAGCTTGGCCCAGGATTCTGGTTAGATCTATATTTACTTTGGATGAGAGGCACTAGCAGGCATTACTGCTGATCTTGTCTTTGTGCGTTGATGAAGATTGAAGTCTTTCAGCTTTGACACCATGATTTACTCTGCCTAATGATCAGCCAACACCAGTGTGTTGCCTGGTGGTGTTTGATATTAATGTAGATGGCCTTGAGCTTGTGGCTTGCTTACCTGAGAATCTTTTCCTTGGTTGCCATACTGCTGCATCTGTGGTTGGTTCAAACACTTGCCATGGGAACTTTGCCTTGAATATTGCTGCCTGCTGGTTTGTGTGAGAGCCTTGCTGGGATGGTATGTGCTACTGCCTGACCTAGAATGGCAGCTTATGCTTTGGCCTCTCAGGATGTCTTTTTCTCTCCTGAGAGTATAAAATCTGAGAAGTTTTAGTTCGGGTCTTTATTTTTCACTGTTTATCTTTGACTAATAATTCTACTTCAAACTTTCATATTTAGGATTCTTTTTCATTTAGTTATAAATACTCTAGTTTCATTCCATTTTAAACATCTGTGAAGATTTTAACATTAGGTGAAAATGAGAAGCAAAGCAGAAGGTGGTAAAGCTGTGCATAAGGGAGGAAACAAAAGAGCAAACAGATTTAGGTCAAACAGCCTTGATGGTCAGCTGTATGGTTGCAGATGGTCAGATGATTGTTTAAGAAGCTACAAAGCTGAGATGATAACCAGTTGTTTATGTTCTCTTACTTCACTGTAATGCAAAGCTAAAGGCTCTCTTGGAACTCTCAAGCTCCCACGGGCCATTCTTACGGTGTTGCTGGGTGGGACTGGACAGGTGAGGATACAGTGCAAGACTGATGGGAGGTTGCATGGGAGGTCTGGAAGGCGGGGGAACTGGGAAGAGTGGCAGGCTGGCTGAGAGAACTGTTGGCTCTGACAGCCGCCAAAGAATGGGAGCTGTCAGAGGTGACTGCCCCAGCTGAGGTGTGTAGTTGCATCTTGTGTGACATGGGCTGCACTGATTTGCTAGTCTTAAAAAGAAAAAAATGGAGAAAAAGTCTGGGAGGAATGATTTATTTGATTTATTTGTATTGTTGCTTACCAACAAGATGTTGAAAACATTTGGACAGGTTAATATTAGCGTATGTGGGGAAGATGAGTATCATTTATCTGCTGTAGGCAAAGCATTTCTTTGTCTTTAACAAGTAAAGGCTGGAGCGTTTTAAGGCTGCTTTGGCATATCTTGAGCTTTAGAATTGAGTATCAGTGCTTCACAGAATTTAATGAAAGTCTGGAATTCTAGTAGGTTTATGCTTCAAAAGATTAACCATCTGAGATGCACCTAGTTTATATTCAGTTTAGGAGGAAATAAGAATAGTGCTCACAGGATTGAGAAAGAGGAAGGCATTTTAAATTTCATGTTTTCCATTAGGCAAAAGTATGCATTAATGCCATGTGTCAGAGTTAACCATACTACTTGGTATTCTGGCCTGTATGATCATTTTGGGGAAGTTCAAAATTGATCTGACATCCATTTTCGCTTTTGTGGGTGATAATATAGCTTCCTGATGCTGTGTTTCTGGATGTGAACAGATGCACCAGAACGTGTTCAGCCACTGTAGAAAAGTCTACCTGGATTTGTCTTGCTGCTCTCTGTTCTCTACTTTTGCAAAACAAAGAAGTTTCAGTAGAATGTGATGCCTAACAGTATATTTCCCCTGCTGCTGTCCAGAAGCTCACCTTTTAAAGTGTTCTTTGGTTTTTGTATTCCAGTTATGTCTTTCTAGTGCTGGATCAGAACCAAGTGTAGAAGTTCTTTTAAAAGAAGGTGCTTTAGGGATGTTCTTAAAAAATTTTGTTTCATTTCTCTTTTTAGTTTGGGAAAAAGTAAGAAAATGTATGGTTTAAGACATGTCCATATTTAAAAATAGCATAGACAAAAATGTTCTCTAATATTAAACATTCGTAAGAAGTCTTAGATTTCATAGAAAGTTGAGGCTGGTAAGGATGTCTGGAGCACCTCTGGTCTGCCCCTCCTTGCTCAAAGTAGTCAGGGAGAGCAAGTTGCTCAGGGCTGTGTCCAGTGGGTTTGAATACCTCCAAGGACAGAGACTCCACTATCCCTCTGGGCAGCATGTTCCAGTGTTTGATAACCCATATGGTATGAAAAAAAAAGGGTTTTTCTTACATTATGGGGAACAGAGTCAAAAGCCTAACTAATCTAGTGATAAATATATGCTTTGCTTAACCTCATCTACCAAGCTAGTCTTGTCATCATAGAGCATTGTGAGGTTAGTTATTTCAGCATTATTTCCCCTTCCTAAGTCTAGGCTGACTACTTCGGAATGCTACCTTTTTTTTCCCCCCTCAAGGTTATTTGAAGGTTAAATGTTTCCAAACATTTGATTTGGGCAAAAGTATTTCTCTAAATTGAGTGGCTTCTTTGGCAGAGGGCTCAAATATGCAACAGAATTAATCTGCCTTAAGAAACAGCTTTGTGTCAGCTGAACCATAGTGACTGATGTTGAACACGTTTTTAACCTATGGCAAATACAAGATAGAATGTATTAGCTCATACTTTAATGAAAGAGTTGAAGCAAGTGCATTTTATCTTGTATTTGTAATGACCTAAGAATGCACAGATAGTTTACTGTAGCTTGGTAAACACATGGTATTATTAAACCTATGCATTAGAACCCTAACTCTTTCATAAAACAACAATTTGGATGAGGCAGTGTCCAATCTTCATTAGGTGTGTGATTTTTAAATGTTTAGGAGCTTGTGACTCATTTTCTGTCCACCTCTGCTTGTTTGGCTGATGCTTTTGCTCCAGGACTAAATGAGGCAAAAGTGGCTTTCTGAAAAGTGCAATAATGAGCAGTCCACCAGCGCAGATAAATGTTTGGTAGACTTCAGTTAATAAAATACTGGTGGCTAGCGACATGTGTCCATTTGACATGTTGAGATGCAGGTGTCTACAAAAGGTACCAGTTCTTACAGGGGTGTTTCTCCTCTTCCCTATTTTACTTTGATGAAGCATATTTTAGTTTTTATAACTCAAGTCCTATCATTCAATATGGTTTAGATCACTTCTGAAAGGTATTTTATCTTCTGTCTTTCTCTTATCTCCTTCCACATTTGACTTACTGTTGCTTTAATTTTTTCTAAGCATATTGAACAAGACAGTCACTAGATTTTTATTTATCATGGCTTGTAATTCCTCCGGGAATGAGACTTTTGTCTCAGAGACGTCTCTTTATTTTACCCGCTGGAAATTATACGAGGCCTGTTAAAGAATCAAAAGACAGGCTGAACAGTGGTTGTTGCTTCTACTCTTTGTTGGTACTTGACTTTTCTTCAGGTGGACATATAATTTGATTTTAATTCATCCTATGCCTTGTGTCAGCTACTCTCTTTGCTCTGTTCCCATCTCTTTTTCTTGTTTCCTGATGCTGCTTCCAGTGAATTCTCCGTTGCTTCCTGTTCTCTCCTCCTTGGCTGAGTAGTGCTGAACTTTCCTTAGATCTTTGTCCCTTCCTCTTGAAACAGAGCCTTTGGATTGAAACAGTCCAGCCTTCTCTTAAAGGAACAGCTTCCAAATAACTGCTGCCTGAGTATCAGTTGATAAGGAAACTGTTGCTTTATCTCTACCCTGGAAGTAATTTCCATGGATGGCTGAGACAGCAAACAAATTGGTGTATTTTGAATATAAAGCTCAGTAAGCAATGTTGCTGCTCATTTATCAGTAGCAGAACTTTTGAGTTACTACAAAAGTGCTTAATTGCCTGAGGATGTAGGGAAAGGTTTTTATTCTTTAGTTAGTAGGAAAAGAAGTCCAAGAAATGCCTTGTCTCAGCAGACTTTGAGAGAGAGCATAACAGTCAGTCTTGTTATGACAGGCTGATGACCATTTGAGGTTAGAGATCATCCTCAAATACTCTGTTATACGGGGTTTTTTCATGCTTTAATGCTAGTAATTTTGATAGCTGCCAGATAGCTTCTTGAAAGCCTCACCCTCTTTTTGCCCCTCCCTCCACATGATTCAGCTGGTGGTGTCTGATATAGCCAGCTGTAAGAGCAATATGAATAACAGGCATTTTATGTGTTGTATGTATAGCATAGCTTCATATCCTCATGCATGGCTGCCCTGAACTTCTCCATGGACTGACAAGTGCATCTACTAAAAGAGTGGCTCTATTGTGCTAAAATCATTACAGAGCAGGATTTGAGGGAAGATTTCACTAGATCATGAAAACGTGAGATGTGTGCCTAACATGAAAATGTCAATATGGAAATCAACATATGTTTTGGGAGAAGAATAAAGTAGGTCATTTCCATATCACGAAGGAGACAGATTTCCTTTGAAGTATTTCTGTGGAGGATATTACATAGGAGTAGACATAGACATGTTACTGCATATTAGATCAATCCAGTTTTAGCCTAAGCTTTCAACATTTGCTTGTACATAGTTTTCAATCAGTGAGAAATTATATCAGACTTGTAATGGTTTACATTACTTTTCCTTTCTCTTTTTTTCTAACAGCTACTATCAGCACATTATATTATACATTTATTTTATAGTGACACACTTTAAGCATGTAACAATCATATTTTTGCTTTTGGTATTTTCCAGCTGATGTTTACCAATGACTTCTATGGGTCTTTTGATATTTTATGAAACCTTCAGTTAATAGGTATTTATATGCTTGTGAATTGAGTAGTTACGAACTTTCTTAGCAGTGTTTCAGCAACTGGTATCTATGTGTAAACAACATTAAACACAAGTTTGTAAAGCTAATGTGGTAGCAGAGGAAAATGGAATTTTTTGCCTTCTCAGTAAGATGTAATATGGAATATTACTTTTTTTTTATTCTAGTATCATAAGTTACAAGCTTGAAAGACTAAAAAATTTAAATATGTTTTTAAAATGAAAGGTTGATCAGTATAAGAGGAAAAGAAAATAATAAAATGGAATTATTATTCTCCTTTTTCTGTTTCTTTTCCTTGAAGCATTAAGGCCATAAAGTTAGTTTTGTTCTGGTGATGCTGAATCTATTTACTAATATATTACCTGAAAAATTATGAATTACACTTAAGAACCACAGAATATTTTGAGCTGGAAAGGATCCCCAAGGATCACTTAGTCCAAATCTTAGTAAGAGTCAATGGCCCATATCTTTGAGGGCTGAAGAAGGTTAGCATTCTTTTGGTTTTTTGCAAAATAATTATTTTTACAGTTCTTGAGAAGAATTTAGAACCACAATATGCATTTCCTTACTGAAAATGAAGCTTGATAAGCACAGTAAAACTTCTTTAAAATAAGTACGCAGACTTAAATATCTTTCTTACAGATGTAAATGTTGTAGTGTTATGGGCTGGAATAGGTTAAGAATGTGAAACTAGCGAGGTCCCATCTAACGCTGTGGACTAAATTCACTCGGGGGCTTATGCAGGGTTCTTTCAGACTGGCTAGGTCTCAGTGCTGTGGTAGGAAAGAATTAGATGTGTGCTGTATTTTGCATGTTCTGGTTTTGTTCTAAAGGAAGTCAGAATGCAGCATCAGAAAGAAGTTGCGATATGTTCTGGTAACTTCCCTACCAGGAGCGATCACAGGATCCGTGCAGAAGGACAAACCAGAGCTTTTCTTTCTGTGTCCTCTGAACTCTGCCAGAGAGATTAGATTTGTTTCATAGAGCTGAATTGATTGTAAAGATGAGTTAGTTACTTGTTGCTAATACTAAGTTACTCCATTGGTTTACTGTAGTATGGTAAAACAGATAAGTAGAAACTTCATATTTTTTAGATTGATGGTTCTTTACAATACCAAGTTGGTTGACTATGCAAATCTGTGCTAAGCATTGCAGGGTGTTAAATCTAATTCTTAATACTCTATTCTGAAAAAGCTTGCTTTGGTAAAGAAAGGTAAGTGCAATTTACCTTTTCTTTACTGAAAAACAAACAAATGCATAATAGGTTCTTTAAGCATCTGGGGAGTCTGCTCTGAAACATTGGCCTTTTCTATTGTTTGAACTTAATGAAGATAGATTTTTTTCTTTTTCACCTCCTAACTGATGCATATGACTAATCCAAACATGATTTCAGTGTAAAAGTTCTTAGTCTAGAAGTCTTCTTCCCTAGTGAAACACTAACTCCTACAAGCTTATAAATACTAGAGCTTTGTGTTATGTGTAACAAACTGAGGCTGTCCTATCTTTCCAACTGTGTGACTACATCACCTCTTCACATTCTCTGTACTGCTATGAGTCACAACATGCTCACCTGTGTCAAATATAACAGAGAGTTGAAAGGCAGTGGAGCTCCAGGAGATACAGGCAACACTGGCTTCATGGCGATTCTTCCACTTCTGTGCGATAGGTGCCAGGCTGGGTAAAGAGTGTTTCTGAGTCCCAGTGTAAGTTGGTGATGAGAGCTCCAGCAACCCCTGCCAGCTCCCTCCTTCCCACAGCCAGGGGTTTGGATTACCCAGCAGCCCTGCCACCAGAATAACCCTGCTGCTTGTCACCTGACATAGCCATGACATTGGAGCTGCATTTGACATGTTCGCGAGCAACGTGCAGCTCATGACCCACAGGCTGGCTACCCTGACTTGGGCATTAGACCGCTTATAAAATCTGTATTTCATAGTTTTGATCCAATTGCTGATGGTCATATGAGCTGTACTGCATGTTTTCCAGTAGTGTATCAATATCTGGTGTTGAATTGCATGACTGGTCTAACACATAGTCTGTACGACATTTGTTTTAATTTTGTGTTTTCTTTTTTCTTTTCATTCAGACAGGGGATTTGGCTTCTGTGCAATTAGCCGGAGCTCCAAACAGATGGGAGGTCTTATCTGCAGCTCCTACCACTATAAAGGATGAAGCTGGTAATATAGTACAGATTCCAGGTGCTGCCACAGTAACTTCAAGTGCGCAGTATGTCCTTCCTATTCAGAGTTTGCAAAATCAACAAATCTTTTCTGTTGCACCAGGATCAGATTCGTCGAATGGTACAGTGTCTAATGTACAATACCAAGTAATACCCCAGATCCAGACAGCGGATGGTCAGCAGGTTCAACTTGGCTTTGCAGCCTCTTCTGATAGTAGCAGTATAAATCAAGAAACTGGTCAAATTCAGATCATTCCTGGCTCTAATCAAACCATCATTGCCTCTGGAACATCTTCAACTAATATTCAGAATATCTTATCTGGTCAGTCTGGTCAAGTCCAGGTTCAGGGAGTTGCAATTGGTGGTTCATCTTACCCTGGCCAAGCACAAGTAGTTGCTAACGTCCCTCTTGGACTGCCGGGAAATATTACTTTTGTACCCATCAATAGTGTTGATCTAGATTCTCTGGGACTTGGCAGTGGTTCTCAAACCATGACAGCAGGCATTAATGCAGATGGGCACTTGATAAATACTGGACAGGCCATGGATAGTTCAGATACTTCTGAAAGGACTGGTGAGCAAGTTTCTCCTGAAATTACAGAAACTGCCACTGATAATGACTTATTTGTGCCAACGTCATCTTCATCACAATTGCCCGTTACCATAGACAGTTCAAGTATATTGGAACAAAATGCAAATGACTTGACCACAACTAGTGGTCAAGTTCATAGTTCTGATCTTCAGGGAAATTACATCCAGACATCAGTCTCTGATGACACACAGGCTCAGAATATTCAGGTCTCCACAGCACAGCCAATTGTACAACACATACAGCTACAAGAGTCGCAGCAGCCAACCAGTCAAGCCCAGATTGTACAAGGTATTGCGCAACAGACAATCCATGGTGTTCAAGCAAGTCAAAGTATATCTCAACAGGCTCTTCAAAATCTTCAACTGCAGCTGAATCCTGGAACTTTCTTAATTCAGGCACAAACAGTGACCCCTTCTGGGCAGATAACCTGGCAGACATTTCAAGTGCAAGGAGTTCAGAACTTGCAGAACTTGCAAATTCAGAATGCACCTGGTCAACAAATAACTCTGACCCCTGTGCAGACTCTCACTCTCGGTCAAGTTGCAGCAGGTGGTGCGTTGACATCAACTCCAGTTAGTCTAAGCACTGCTCAATTGCCAAATCTACAGACAGTTACAGTAAACTCTATAGATTCTGCTGGTATTCAGCTGCATCAAGGAGAAAATGCTGGAAGTCCTGCAGGTATTTATTTTACTCTTTTTGCAGAAAATTGTTTTTTATTACTGCATGTTGTTGGTTTAAATGGTGATAATGAGAATATCATTGCCTTGCTATTGAAGCCTACAAAACACAGGGGGTTAAACATGGTGATGATGGATTTTATTTGAAAGTGCTGTTCCATTAGAAACTGTAATGGTAGAACATTACTACCATTACTACCTCACTCCTTTTAGTATAAGCTCATGTAACTCCCAAGTGGTTGTATTAGTTAACAGCACTTCAGTGTTTGTCTGTGCTTGTAAGTCTTACCATGGAGAAGATCTGTATACTAAATTGAAAAGGGGGAGATCTGGCTATCAGCTGCCACTCTTCTAAGGCATCAGTATCATTAACATACCTATTTTTCCTAGTCCTGAATAGGTGAAATTTCTATGGAAAATCCAAATATTTCTATTTATGCAATTTTTTTTCCCCTCAAAATGTTCAGATCCCACTGAGGTGCTCTATTCATCTGCTCTTTTGTTAAATTAATTTCCTACTGATTTACTATCAGTGTTACTGTGGTGTAGGAAACTCATGTAAGCAGCAGTGAAACAAGCATGTAAATATCAAAATGGAGCTGTGCTTAAGAATATGTGTGAATTTTCAGTGCTGCTTACTTGCATTATGTTTTAAAGTACAATCATTAATCTCAGTGTGTTATCTCGGCGGAGAAGAAATACTATCTTCTTAAAATGGGTGTTTCTAATGTGAGAAAAAAGAAACATACCTGTTTATTTTTTGTAAATTTGATACAGTGCATTCCAAATTTCAGGGCATAACTACCTAAACAAAAAGAATAAGAGATGATTGTGGTTCAAGAGATCTTGCTATACCAGAAGCCATTTAAACACATTATTGGGTTGTGCCCAGGCTAGTTATGAGGGGCAGAGTGAGCAGTAGAGGTCGTTTGGGAGGGAACTGTTGTACAAAGGAGCTTGGGAATCACTGTTTCACTGTAATCATGTGATCCAGCCTTCTGGTTCATCAAGATACTGAAGCATAAATATTTAAAGTAAAACATACACGGTTTGTATTGTATGTCTGTTTAAGATTGTGAGAAGAATGCAATGTTAAGTGAAACACGCCTAGAAGACCTGCTGAGTTTTGTTTCAAATGGCTACTGATTATAATACCTATATAGTTACTGATACTGCTGTATTCTATGTCAAGAAACTTACTTTTCCATTTGGCATCTAAAATTTGAATTGAAAATAATACGCTGGGATGTTTTTTAGTTCATTTTGTTTTGGAATTGACTTCTGTATTGTGAACTTACCATCAAGTAAAGTTATTCAGCTCTAGATAAACCTGCTCTTCATTGGCTTGTAGGCAACAGCACCAAACAGATGTGCACTGCTCACAGCATTTGCTCTGCTGGCTGGTCTTCGTTCTTAAATTTTTTGCTTACAGTGACCAGAGAAAATCTTGGTTTATCTCCATCACACCTTGATACCTATGAGGGTATAGACATCAGTAACCAAAAGCATGTATTCTGCATGTTAATGCAGGCTTACTCAGATGTCAGAATCTAAGTCTTGGAAAGAGGACCTTTTAATAATTATTATTAGCCCTTTGGCTGATAAAAGGAGGATTATTTCTGAGATTTATATTTGGTATAGGATCATGTAGCTAATGTTATTGCTTGTGGAGTAATGTAGCAGAAGCTTGGGAAGAAAGAAAGGAAAAGGAGAAAGGAAGAAAAAAAACCAGCTAGGCACATGAGAAAAAAGTTAAGTCTGGTCTGTGCTGTGTATCATTTTGTCTATTGATCATTCTCAAGAGTGTTTCAATGGTGGTTTATAATAAGATGCAAGGGAGTTCCATCAAACATTCTTTAACTGTATTCTCCTATAAGGAATTCCACATGGAGAGGCAAGAGACTTAAATGGGATATATGAAATGTGATTAAACAGGCAGAAGTACTAGATGAATAGCAGAAACTATTGCCTGAAGTGCATAGCTATAAACACCTGGTTATATTAAAGATAAGATGGAGATTTATAGTGACATTTTTCCTACTTGTCTAGGAATAATAAATGGATTGGGAGGTATTAAAACTGCCATTCCCTAAATTTGGGGAGAATGTAATTGGTCCTTCCTTTATGTTAGAAGAAATTCACTTTTCCACAGTAATGATTAGTGTGACACTGCTTCTAACAGAATCAGACTGAATTATCTTGATTGACTTTCAAGTGTCTTTTCCATCTTTTTCAGTGGTGGTTCTCCCCTTCTTCTTTATAACCCCTCACAATATGGTATGGCACCTTTTTTTCAGGTTGGAGAATAAATATGCAATTAGAAGCAGATTATGAAATCATAGCCATTTTTTTCAGTCAAAACTATATTGTTGTTTTGCAAATAAGGAAAAGCAGTTTAATTTTAAACCAAAACAGGAAGGTAAGTGGAAGAGACAGCAGAATGAGAGAAGTTAAAGGGTGCGAAGCTCCTTGATTCCTTTTTCTTGCCAACTACCAACGAGCTTTGAAGCAAGATAAGAAGGGTTTCCCTATATTTGCTCCCCCAAGCTTGATAATGCACTCCTTTCATACCAAGTAGAGTCAGGCTGTATTTTCTGTTTTCATTTAAGAAAATTTGTCTACCTGAGGCAAAAATAAAAAGAACATATTCCTAGTCTTGGGTCAGAGATGGCTGGTAATTATCTGAAATACAAATAATGTACTTTGTTGTGTTAGCACTGTAGCTGTGAAAACAGTTAGGTTTTAGATTTTCGTTGTTACAGCCCATTGTGTGAGAGGTGTTCTTCCAAATCTCACTCCCGTAGGCAGCAGAGGACATCTTTATTGTTCTTGTGAGTGTGTGAGAGGAAGAAAACATCTTTACCTAGATCCTGCATTTTGTTTACATAATGGAAAGCCATTGAGACACTAATACAAAGCTAATAGCTTTGTCCAGTAAACAGACAGTTTTCTTTGAAAAATGTCCAGTAAGTATGTTTCTACCAAAATGTCCATTTTACCAGGCATACATATGCATAGACCTGCATTGCAATGAGTTTGTTCTGAAAAGTCTTGGCCAAGTTTGTTTTGTCTTAGGATGTTTATTAGAGCTCATATTCTTCACTGTGCTTAGTGTTGTGGTGACCAAGGGAAGGGTATTGATCAGTCACAGCTGAAACTCTTCAGCATTTCTTTTCAAGGAAAAAAACTGTATCAAATAGTATCTATATATTAAGAACTGGCAGAGAGATACCTTTCTTGCTTGTGTTTTGGCTTCCGTCTTCTGGTCTTGAGAGGAAATTAAACTTGAGAAAGCTCTCTAGTAGTGTGCTTCTTTTGTTGGCAGTTTGTAATAAAATACTGCCTTGTGTGTAACAAAAAGAGCCATTACATGCTCAGTTCACATTACTCTTTAGTGACTTGCCTGACCAAGAAAGGTGNTCAGTCAAAACTATATTGTTGTTTTGCAAATAAGGAAAAGCAGTTTAATTTTAAACCAAAACAGGAAGGTAAGTGGAAGAGACAGCAGAATGAGAGAAGTTAAAGGGTGCGAAGCTCCTTGATTCCTTTTTCTTGCCAACTACCAACGAGCTTTGAAGCAAGATAAGAAGGGTTTCCCTATATTTGCTCCCCCAAGCTTGATAATGCACTCCTTTCATACCAAGTAGAGTCAGGCTGTATTTTCTGTTTTCATTTAAGAAAATTTGTCTACCTGAGGCAAAAATAAAAAGAACATATTCCTAGTCTTGGGTCAGAGATGGCTGGTAATTATCTGAAATACAAATAATGTACTTTGTTGTGTTAGCACTGTAGCTGTGAAAACAGTTAGGTTTTAGATTTTCGTTGTTACAGCCCATTGTGTGAGAGGTGTTCTTCCAAATCTCACTCCCGTAGGCAGCAGAGGACATCTTTATTGTTCTTGTGAGTGTGTGAGAGGAAGAAAACATCTTTACCTAGATCCTGCATTTTGTTTACATAATGGAAAGCCATTGAGACACTAATACAAAGCTAATAGCTTTGTCCAGTAAACAGACAGTTTTCTTTGAAAAATGTCCAGTAAGTATGTTTCTACCAAAATGTCCATTTTACCAGGCATACATATGCATAGACCTGCATTGCAATGAGTTTGTTCTGAAAAGTCTTGGCCAAGTTTGTTTTGTCTTAGGATGTTTATTAGAGCTCATATTCTTCACTGTGCTTAGTGTTGTGGTGACCAAGGGAAGGGTATTGATCAGTCACAGCTGAAACTCTTCAGCATTTCTTTTCAAGGAAAAAAACTGTATCAAATAGTATCTATATATTAAGAACTGGCAGAGAGATACCTTTCTTGCTTGTGTTTTGGCTTCCGTCTTCTGGTCTTGAGAGGAAATTAAACTTGAGAAAGCTCTCTAGTAGTGTGCTTCTTTTGTTGGCAGTTTGTAATAAAATACTGCCTTGTGTGTAACAAAAAGAGCCATTACATGCTCAGTTCACATTACTCTTTAGTGACTTGCCTGACCAAGAAAGGTGGAGGTTTTTATTAGCATGTTTATATAGATTTCTTCTTCAAACATTTCATATAAAGTAGTGTTTATTTTGGAAAATTGTCAGGAACGGAAATGTACCAACTTGGCTTTCATGTTTCTGAAACTGTAAGTTTTGTCAGCTTGGAAGAATTTTTAAGTTACTGGATTTTCCCTCTGCCCCCAAGCCATTGTCCAGCTGAAGAGAACTTAATGGTGTTAATCAAAATCTAATTGTAATAGTGTCTCAGCTAATTTATTAATGTACTTAATCAGTTTGGGATTGGTTATTTCCTGGAAAAAAAATGGCAATTTCACCAGGTCTTATATAGGTTGCATAACTTGTTATAGGATGTTAGATAATTTTTTTTTATATACTTCTTTTGACCGTTGCAGTAGCATCTGAAGACACTAGCAAATGACCTGAAAGAAAGTAGCATTGGCTTGAGAATGGACTTTGCTGCTTATCAACCCAGACACACTCAGCTGGAAGATTCATTTATTTAAATAGAAAAAAAAACCCTACAAACAGTTCTCCAGGTTGGTCTACAGCTGGAATCAAGCTAAAGGGATTCCTTTCAAGAGTTGACTGAAGTGTCACTCCAAAACGAAGGTCTTCATTTCTACATCTTTCTTCGCAGCTTCTCTTCTGCAGGGGTGTGCACAGCTACTTAAGGACTCGTCTGCCTGCTGCCATTGACCTTAGAGTCAGGCCTGTTGCTAACTTACACCAGTTGATAGTGAGTGGGAGTGGTTGGCCATTTGTGGTGGCAACTTCATTCCGTTCCTGCCGGAATCTGACATCTTTGTCATGCTGGAGTGATTTAGCTACTCTAAATTTGGCCGAAAAATTGGCTGACAATTTTGAAGGTAAATAGTTGCCCAAGTGACAGTTTATCTTTCATCTGCTGGTACCTTGTAAGGCTTTGGTCTAATATCTGTTTCCTAAAACAGTCTAAATGCCAAAACAAAATTAAAAATGGAGTAGTCACAGTTTTACTTGCTGGGATGGTTGTTTCAGTGTTTCAGTGCTTCTGATAAAGTGGTGCAGAATGCTACTTAAAGCATAGCTTTCTTCCAGCATCTAGAACTTTTAAAAAAGTTTTGGCTGGTTTTCAGTGTTGCACAACTTAGTTTTTTCTCTTTAAGTTTCAGTTTTTAACCTTATTAATTTTAATTTTAGTTATGCAGTTTTTCCTTCTAAAGCGTTCTTTATACCAAGACTCTGAGACAAGGCCATGGTATTATTATGGAATAGGATCTGATTTAAAAAATAAAAAAGTCTCATGAAATGCATGAAGTAAACTGAAGCAATGATGTTAAGTAAATATTTTCATCTGACAACATCTGTCTATGGCTATCCAATTTAAATTTGAGGCGCTTAGTTTGCATGTTATAAAATCAAAACAGTTAAAAACAATTCTCCCCACTGTTTTTTTAACATGAAAATTAAATTGGAAACTGATGAATTTAAGTTAGTGCAGGAATTAGAGCTATTTATGTACCAATCTTGTGTAAATACTTTGCTGTCAGCATGCTTAAATTACATTCCTTATTTTAGCATCATTTTCAAAGGAAATTAATAAATTGTGGAAGAATTAGATGATCATGCTTGTATATATTTCACAGTCATGCTTATAACAGCCCATAGTAAATTATCTCACTTCAAGTTTGCAGAACTTCACTTAGTCTGGTTAATTTTTTAGTGCAATATCTATTGTTGTGGAATAGAATTACATTTTTTTCTTCAAATTCTTGAAAATACTGAATTGTTGCATCCTTCCTTTGCGTTAGTACTTCATTTGCTTTTCTGCTCTTTGTTCCAAAACAGCTCATTAATGGTTTTTCTTACAGCTGGTGGTGGTGAGGTGAAAGTTTGTTGCTTACTCCTAAATAAATACATGTTGTGTATGCTGAGTGTCTGGGGATGCAGCTTAGATTCTCAGAGTTTAGGAGGTGAGCCTGAGTTACCTTAGTCTCAGATGTCCTCAGGATGTTCACAAAAGAATATATTACCCAGTTTCAGGTATGCATTCCTTTTTCATTTTTCAAATACCCTTTTTACAAGATGCTCCTGACACAAAATGAAAACTGTCATACGCCTGTGGGGATGTATGGCAAGTATCCATGGTGTGAAAGAGGGAAGGGATTTTATTTCCAGTACTGCTACAACTTAAAAAGAAGTCTGGAAACTTGTCTTCTGTCTTTTTGCACTTCAGGGCCATTGTTTCAGGTTCTGTGCAGTTTTCTTGCCTTTTGAACCTCCTGGCAGGATCACAAACATTGGATCTGATCTGTGAGATCAGAACCAAACTTTTCAGTGCATCTGGCTCATAGAAAGTATCTGAAGTTTCTACCAAGGACAACGACAGTCTTTATAATGCCAGGAATACTCACCAGGACCCTAGTTGTGATTGCCCTCTTGAAAATCAGGCTGGGTTGTAGGTGGGTTGTCTTTTACTGCTTGTAGAAGACACTTTTTTCTCAGAAGTTAGTAATTTTCAGGAGCAAAAGGAGATAAAAATACACATTGTCAATGATGTTGTCATAATTTATTATACAGATATGATAGTTCTCAATCTGCATCTAAAATTCATGCGAGTATTTAATTCATGTATTCCAAGTATGTTTTGTACTTCATTTAATCAAAGTGTTTTCCTGTATCCTAGTAAGACACTTGCTGTGCAGAACTCTCAAGTATATTATATCAACAGCGGTGTCATCATTGATTTAAATAAAAAAATTAGTTTTTAATCTAATTGTTCACGTAATCGCATTTTGAGTGCACTAATTCTGTCCCTACTTCTTTGAGTCTTTGTTTACTCTTTTTCAGTATTATCACAGTACTAGCTTTTTTTTTACCCACTAGAGCATTCACATGGTCAAAGGCTCGCAGCATTAAAACTGCAGAGAGCTCTTCAGCCTTCTCTTAAAAAGTGTCAAATGAAAATTATCTTAATCTGTTGATTTACTAAGTGTTTACTTAGTAGCTGTTTTTATATCTTCCTGACTTAGTGTCAGTGGGAAGCTTTTCATTGTCATGTCGTAGTAGGATGATTATTTGCCTTTTACCTAAATATAGGACAGAAACAGTTCTGTCTTCTCTAATTACTGCTGACAGTTCCGTTGTTTGACCTTAGTACCAGTCTGATATTCTGTGTAGAAATACTTAGCCCCACTGGTCAGAGAATTCTCTGTGTCCTCTTGCTTTCCTTACATATTTCTGGAGTTTCTGCCTTCTTCAGTGTTAGGCATGAGCAACTATTCTTCCCCCTATTTAGTTAAACCCTCTTAAATTTTTGACTGTGAGAAGAACAGAAAAACTAAGTGCATGCTGCAGCAGGCATTACTGTCTATAAGAATCGAAAATCTTGAATTTGTAGATAGAACATCTCGAGGGAGTACAGTTACTGTAGGGCAAGTAACTATTCCTTGATGCATAATGTGCTCCTTGTGGTAGCACTGGCTAAAGTACTTTCATGATTCAAATATTTAAATATTTGTTTTAGAATAATGAATAGGATCACTTGTAGATACAGTATGTGGCATTTCTTGCAAGGAAAAAAATCTGTTACTGTATTTTTAATCATTTTGTTGGTACTGCTTGAGTACTGTAAGGTCCTGCTCTTAGACTTGTACACAACAGTCATTTTTCCTCAGAAACTTAAAATGTGATTTAGAACTATTGAATCTAGATGACAGTCTTCCTTCTGAATTGAGGTTCACTAGTATTTCAAGATGACATTTTGCAGTGTACCTTATGTTGCCTTCTAATTTATTGTGTAATAAAAATGCCTAAATTCACGCTTAAGATTTGGGGGCAAGTCAGAGTAAAAATCATTAATTCTGTTGAGTTTCCTGTCTGAAAGACTTGCACAGCTGGTCAACTAGTAGAGAGAGTTTAATTTAGATAGTTTAGTTTAGATGGAAAAGAACAAGAACAGTGTCTTAATAAATTTAAATGTCTTTATTAAAGCTTCTTCACATCTAGAGGTTAAGGCAAGATGAGTTAAGATTCCAGGGGAATGGGGGTTGAACTGCAGAGAAAACAGAAAACAAAATTAACAGGAGAAGATGGAAAGGAAATGGGAATTAACATCTGTTTTCTTGGGAAAGGTAGGAAGGGCAGCATCTATTTGGAAAAATAAACAATTAGAAACAATTGAAATGGCAGACAGTCAAATTGTGGTTCTGTGAGGAAATAGGTGTGAAGGTATGTGCAGTGCTGCTGCAAATCTGTTTTCAGTTCAAAGACCATATTTCTGCATCTCAGATCAGGAACTTATAAAGCTTGGCTGAGTTGAAAGGCAGGGTGGCTTTCAGCATCTAGGAAAAGCAGCTAAACTAGAAGCTTGCAGTTTGCAGACTGTTATAATGTAATACTGAGTGTGTCTTTGTGACATTCTGCAAAGGCAGATATATTAAAAAGAAAATCTGCATCCTCTTCCCTTCTCAGTTTATCCCTGTTTCTGTTGCTCTTTGGCAAACTAATAACTTCTTTGATAGGTAAAGAAAATAATGTGTTCCTAAGTCCTGGTTGAAGCAGACCAAGACATAATGTGAAGCTTAATTGATGCATTCGTCTGATACCTGGTGAAGTAGGTAAATGACCTGGGTATATCAGTGGGCAACAGCATTTCTCTCCACACTAGATCATAGTCCATATGTACTCAGGAATAGTTTAAACTGCATTTGCGTCTGCATTGTTTCATCCTGTCAATTTAGTTACTCTTCTCTGAAGCACTTTAAACAAATCTCTTAGTTATTGGTTTTATTTGCCAAATACACTCAATGTTGTTCCATATTGTAGCCAGCTCTGGGCTTTCTATGACTAGGAAATGCTACCTTTGGAACACAATTGTACACCAAGATCCCAATTCCCATCTTGGAAGAGCCAAACCTAAACCAAATCTAGCACACTAGACAGGAAGCAGAACTTGAACACTGTATGTTTCTCAGAATCTGTTGGCAGTTTGAAACAATATCTTTGTCTAAAATTCACCTTCATACTTACCTAGAACTTAGTCTTGAACTTTGAAAGTAAGGGCATATAGAAATTTGAAATCATGGAAGTAAAAGAGTAGTGGAGAAAATGTAACCTTCATTTAGCCTATGTTTAATTGGTAGAAGACAAAAGTTGCCTCCAATTTGCTAGTGTTTGCATCAGCTTGTCATGACTTTAGGGATTGTATAAATTCTTTTAGGCCCCTTTTTTTGCAGGATATGTGTAAATTCTCTCAGTTGAGGCTGAATTAGAATGGAGCACATGTAGAAGAGCAACAGGGGAGAAACGTAGTCTCCGGTATTGACGTGAATTTTCATAATCTCAAATTCCATTGCATTGGAGAAGACTTAATCTGTGACTGTTCTCCATGGCATGCCTTTTCAACATCTTCATGAGTGGCATCCCTCCTCCCTCCCAAAAATACTGGTAGAATTTTAACCTTATCTCTTGCAATAATGTAAAACCTACTTGGAGGGCAACAGACTCATTGGTTCTAAGGACCTCATTTAAGGCAGTCACATTGTGGGTTTTGATGCAATCCACTCTCTGCTATACTGCATCCTGGAGAGGCTAGATAAACACTTTATCTATTGATATTTCTTTTAATTGTGTTTTGTTTAAAGTATAGTCTACATAGGTAAGTATTAAGAAGTCCTGTCTGTAAATTTCCAGTTTATGTGGTACTTTTCTGTGTGCCTGGAGTAGAAGATAGTCCTTCTGATGAATAACTAAAGCAATACCTATGCTTTCTGCCTTACCAAGATAAGCAGAAAACACAGCACAAAAACTTCATCTTCATTTCAGTTTTGCATTTTTTAAAATAATGCTATAAACTATTGCATATCTATGTAAATTGTTGTCTTCTCCAGTATCCTCAACTGTTAGGAATGTTTAGTCTGTTCTGCTTTTTTTTTTTTTGGGTCCAAATACGTTTCTCAATTATGTCTCTATCATTATAAAACTATTATAAATCTCTGTGCTGCTGCAGTAATGGTGGTGATTGGGAGAAACTGGAAATAGCAAGATACTAATGAAAAAGTGGAAGGAATTCATGACAAAAGTTTGTAAAGTGGAACAAACATTGCATAGAAGGTAGGAAGTCGGGGACACTGGCATGCAGTAATAGACTTTTTGGACATGCTTCTACTCTTAGGTGTATCTCTGTTACTAGAGTGTGACTTTTGGAGGTCAGTATAATAGGAGAAATGATATGTTATATGGAGTGTTTGACTTCAGTAGTGGGGTTGGGTCTTGGCAGCACAGATCCATACACTAATTTGTTCCATTCACCTTTGCTAGGACATATCTCTTTTGAAGTATATGAATGCAGTCTTAACTGGATTCAGCTACTGACTTTGCAGGCACACTGTATACCAGTGTTCAATGTTAGTGAGATCATACTGAAATTATCTTCTTAAAACTGTGTTATTTTATTAACAGTGCTCTAATCCTTATTTTAAATAAAACCAGAATTTATAACATGTACATTTTGTGCCACATTTGATTGGTAAAAGAATTTTGAGTATTGTGTGTAACATATGCAGTCCTAAAGAACTGCTTGGAGACTTGCATGGGCCTGTGCTGGCAGCCTTGCTGCCTTGCTGTATTTAAATTCCTGTTATGTACCCTTTTGTGCAAGAGTGAATCAGGCTTTTGCTTTTTTCTTAAGTTGCTCTAAGTGAATGTATTAGTATACTTATTTGAAAGATAATTCTATAAACTTTATGTTTTATAGTGGTTTAATGTTTGCTTATATAAAATTAATTTTATATATAGCATACAGATAATAAATTATAATAATAATTATTTTTTAGCTGAGTCTCAGAAAATTGCTTAATTTGGTAGGAAAGGTAGTTTGGTGGCTCATGCAGAAGACCAGAAATTGCCACAGGTTTTCTACAACTTTACATGAAAGATATTTATTATGGTGCTGTCTGAAATTGTGAACTTGTTAGGGTAACAGTGAAGCTCAGTGTGCTGGTGACTTTGGGCAAGCTTACCACAGTAGTACCATGTGTGTAAAAAATCAGCAGAAGTGAGTGTGCTTGCTCCTGGATTCCCACAGCTCAGAGCCTGTCATATTCATGCAAACTTAATTTCTAGCATTGACTTCTGCAGCCAAACCAGATAAACATTCTAGACTTCCCTGGTTTTGACCTTGAATTCTCTTCCCAATGCAGTGGTTTCCTGGAGAATTACTTTAACTGTAGTTACATCAGTGATGTAGGGTACAGGACAGTCCTGCATATAGTTATATATGTGCAAAAGAAAGGCAAGCTGTGGTGTTGGGGATGACTGGGCTGAGACTTTATTAGCATCAAGCAAATTTTTGTGTAGCAATATCCTTTGTCTCTAAACAGATGAATGCTGGAAATTATTTCGAAGGTAGACCAGGTAACTGTTACTCTTTACATATTTTGTCATTGTTTTTTTTCCTGATCTCAACTGGGACAGGATGCTCTTTATCATATGACCGAGCACAATTTTTCTTATGTTTTATCATGCAATCTGTGCAGCTTTGTCTTCATTGTAAAGATGATGGCTGATGCACTGACTCCCAGAAAGAGCTTAGGGTGGGCACAATGCTCAGTTAAGGTTTCAGTGTTTAAGGATAAAAGTCTACGTGATAATTGAGTTTGTTTTGCTGAAAAAGCAGTCTCTTGAATATGTCCGGAAAGACACACAGATGTTAGTTTGAAGCTTCAACAAAATAAAGTAAATAAATAAATACACCCCCCCTCACAAAGTATTGTTGTTTGCTTATTAGTTTGTGCTAATGGCTAATCATTTTCACAGAAAAAATGCAAAATAAAGTAAACTATGCTGAACCAAAGAAGGGGCTGGGATTCATTTCTAAAATGAAATGTACAAACTGTCTTTTTTTTTGCAATCTAGACTTTAAGCCCATTGGGAGTACAGAATAGTGTTTGAGGAGGAAATGTTCCTATTAAAATGTAAATTTGTTAAAACAGTTGTTGTTATGATGCTGTAATTAATTCTTGAATTAGATTGAATAAATGCTCTGTAGGGAGAGGGTACACATACTTGCAGATGTCTGTCCTATAAGGAATAATTGGGAGGCCTTTTTGCGTCCAGGAAACTGCTCAGACTTATTTTGACTACTGGTATATCAAAATGTTGAAGTGGCTTATGTGTTGCTTGTCTCTGTCTAATGCTGAATAACATTCTTCCCTAAATGTTTTCTTTTCTATGTATTGTGCAAAAGACAAATTTCAGGTGAAAAGGGGAAAATTTAACAAAAACATTGATTTATTTGTTTTCTGTAGGTATCTCAGTCTTTCTCAGGTGAAAACCTTCTATTAGATTGATTTCTCACATTACTTTATATATTTCTGTGCATACTGAAAACTTCTGAAGACCGTTGAGGAAGGCTGTTTTTACTACATGTGACACTAATTCAGAAATGCTGTGGGAACAGAAATGGCTACTCAGGATCATTTGAAACATGTGTTTACATTTTCTTCAACCTCTGTCCAACCTCTTGTTCCTCAGTTTTTTCCAGGTTTCAAGCAAACAATATTCTCCTGGTGACAGCATTCCTCACCAAGAACAGTTCAAACTTAAACTGTAATATTTTGTTGTAGCTTATCTTCAGCTTTGAAATGTATAGTAAGATAAACTTTTAAAATACATTGCAGGTTACAAGGGCACAGAAGCAATGTCGATATGCGTTTAAGGATGTTGACTTTTGACTGACATAGTGCTCTTTAAGAGTAAAAAGATTTGATCATTATGGTTTCCTTCTGTCTGTTTAATGGGCTACTTATGCATCTGTGTTTGTTCTTTTTCTCAGATATTAGGATTAAAGAAGAGGATCCTGATCCAGAAGAATGGCAGCTCAGTGGCGATTCTACACTGAATACTAATGATCTAACACATTTGAGAGTACAGGTCGTAGATGATGAAGGGGACCAACCACATCAGGAGGGAAAAAGACTGCGACGGGTAGCATGTACATGTCCCAACTGCAAAGAAGGTGGTGGAAGGTATGTAAAGTTCAGTGTTGTATCACACATAAAATGATGAAAAACAAATAATGGGCGAGAAAAAAAGGAGCTTTTGTTGCCTGCAGTGAGAGGAAACTAGAAGCTTATGCAAAAGAGTTTATGCAATAAAGGACTACCACTTTCATTTTTGGGTTTGCAGATGAAAAAGCAGATTATTCCATCCTTTCTGAGTTACTCCACTGCTGGAGTTGGATGTCACGTAGTACAAATGAGGGGGATAGAACACTGCCCTAAAAATATGAAAACGAAATAATTTGGAATATGCACATCTGTGACTGGCTTCCTATCATATGTCAAGGACTTGATTAAATCCTGTGTTCCTGCATTTCCTCAGTGATTGAGCATTTTTTCCACAGTTTAATTGTTGAGAGTGTTACAAAGATACAGTTTTCCTAGTTTTCTTATTCACTGGTTTCCTAGGAAAAACAAGGTTTGTATAATAACTCTAAATAAGAAATTTTTAACTGTTTTCAGTCCAAGTTAGTGAGATTTGACTAACAAAGAGATACTAAGTTCCAATTCATTAAACTTCAATCTTGCATTGGAACCTATGCTTTATTATTGTGCATCTCATTAAAGTATTACTCAGCTTTTTATAATAAAGATTTTATTCTACTTCAAAACACTTAATTTTAAACATCTTGATTATGGATATAAAAGGGGAAGGGGAGGTAATAAGCTGCCTTTTACAAGTGAAAATATTTAGTTGTTTGTGCTTGAAAGAATTGTGTAGAATTCTTTCCAGTGCACTAAAATTTGTCCATTTTGATTATAGTTTCTTCACTAAAATGGAGATCTTTATTTATTTGGAAACTATAGTGTAAATTGGTAAAATGTCTGTAAAGAACCTGTCAGCCTCCAGTGGTACTAAGAGTTCTAATAGCACTGGCTGAGTTACGTCTCTTGTCAAATCTCTTGTCAGTTCTTGCTGTATACTCTAGATACCTTCCTTGCAAGCACAGGGAGGGAATATCTTAGGCAGCCATGCCAGGTAAGTATTAAGACAAAAAGACTCTGATACGTTTACATCACCAACAAAGCTAGTGATAGTATTTGCAGGTTATACATCATCTTCGTCTATTGGATTCCTCTTGTTAAATTTCTATGTGTAGTTCACTGCAACATGGCACAGGCATTTCTAAGTTCTTGGTGAACTGTGGTTCTACCATGAAATCTGCCCAAAGTACACCCCGGGCTGAGATTTGTTTCATTTCAGGAGAAAACTCTGAAAACGTGATTTGCACTGCCTGTACTCTTAGGAAACAGATTCCACGTGTTTTTTCTTCCTCATGCTCTGTTCCAAACTACAGTGGCTTTAATTTAGAAATCTGTGCTGTAAAATCCTCTTCCTTCTGAGTGGAGTTGCTATAAAATGAAATTTTAAAGTTTCAGCCCAAGAGAGAATGTTTTTGAGAGATGATTTGGGAAGTCTGGAGAAGGGTGTAGTCAGATATGTGTTTTTGGGAGAGTTGAGATAAGAGCTGGGACAGAGTTTAGGTAGATGAGAATCTGAAGTCCACTGTAAAGGAAGGCCTGGACACATCAAACATACAAAGTAACTAGGAAAAGCAGGACAAGAAGTCAGGATGTGAGAAGAATTAGGACTGGAAGACATACAGGATAATGAAGGAGACAATGGTGGCGAAACAGAAAAGAGTGAAAGTGCTTACAGTTGCTAGAGCAACTTTCCCACCAGAATGTAGAATTCCTTTAGAGTTTAGGAGAAAGGAATAAGCCCACTTGGAGGAATATTTGAGCGTTGATTGTGTTCCATAGCTGCTAGAGTTACCTGTTTTTCCCTAGTGCTGGAATTCTAAGTTTTGATTTGTCTGTCAAGTCTGCTGATGATTTCTAGAGTTTCAGATAGTAAGACATTTGCTTTTGTAAATTCTTAAAATGATGTTAAAGTTACAAAATTTAAAATTGAGCAAATGCTTAAGTTAAGATATCCTGGGCAACTTGTAATTTAATCCCTTGGGCATGTACATTATCAGTTGGTTTCTAATTACCTGACTTCATACTATTTTTTCATATAGTGTCAGTGTCATTCAGTGGATGGGATGGCTGATAAACAGGAGTGAATCAGGGCGGTGTAATGATTGTCACCTGCTTCACTTATTGCAGAAATTGGGAGGTGTTTAGGGAATGAGGTACAGGACTGCAGCATCAGGGCTCTGAAGTTTTGGAGGTGTATATCTATATACCCCACCTTTTCCACTGCAGAAGTACTGAGTTCCTTCCTATGAAGTTGATTGAGCAGACTGTGAACTTCTACAGTAGTCTAAGAAAATATGCTTCTACTATATTGAACTTGACACCTCAAGCTGGTGGGTGTTTGACAATTTTGGCCTTAATCTCCTTCTACCTCATAGTTGGTTGTACAAAGTGATTGTACCAGTTCAGGTTCACCATACCGAAACGTTAAGATGATAAAGCCATTAATGTTTTTGAATTCCTTAGGTACTCTGAGTGAGTGTTGTCAGTACCCACGATGAGAAAAAAACCACCAGAGAAATGAATAATTCTGTTCATATTTAAATAACATAGTTCATAAATAATATATAGCTAGTAAAACAAGAAAAGCACTTTAAATCAGTGTGAAAAAACTGAAAAGTGTTTCACTCAATACTATTGCTCCTATGCTCTGAATGGAGTAGGAAAAGGAAAATAGCTTCACATATGCAGACTTCATCATAATTTTGTCTATCGCATAGCCTTGGTTTTGATATTTCTTGCATTTTCTGTTTTCTGGATTCAGAGGCAAGTTGAAAAGTTCTTTCTGGGTTTTGCTGTTGGCTTTTGGAATTGAGCTACATTGCAGTCTTCAGATTTGTACCAGTTTTATGAAGTGGGAAGCCACTATTATCTTTGCCTTACTTGGTGGGAGGGAAAGTAGGAAAGGAAGAAGACGATGTATTAGATTTGTAAATTAACACCTTTTAGCCCTGAGCTTATATAGTGCATGGGGAATAAGCAAGTGGAGAGAGAGACACATATGCTTCAAAGGATGGCTCTGATTCCAAACAGAATGTATTCGGCTTCTAGTTAGGGTGTCTGAAATTAAGTAGAAAGTTTAGTTGCCTCTCAGTTACATCTAGAGATTTCAACCTCCTAACAATTAGATCTGTAATTACATTGAGATATAACTACTACTGTCTGATCTATAGAGGAACTGTGCTTCTGAGTACCACTTCAGGTATGTAACTCTAAAAACCACATTGTTAAAATAATTAGTAAGTGTGTGTTTTACCCTTGAAATATTTAATGTTATTCCTGGAAATACTGCGGATTATAAAGTCCAGTTTCTCAGTGGATGAAGGTGTTTCCTTCTGAAACTGTGGCAGTCTGCCTGGCTATTGAGAAACATAATTTTCATGGAAATACTGGAATATTAATTGTTTTTAAGACTCCACTTAAGGAGTAGGCTGGAGTCATATTCATTTATTCAGTGATGATGGCTATTGGCCAGTACAGCAAGAAAGGCCTCTTAGCATGATGTGTTAGGGCATAGTGCCAGACTATCACAGCTGCAAAGTGTCCAGATAGCTTTTGGCTTGCATCCTGTCAGTTTAGAGCACACATGAAGCAAACATGCAGATGCCCATATGAAGTTGTGTAGAAAAAATACACTTAGTTGCTAATTCACAGTAGTCTTGTGGGTTTCATTCTGTGGATCCCTAATTTTCCCCTCACTTTGAACTTTGGAGTCTGCTAAGGAATTCTGTCTCCACCTAGGTGAGGTGCTTAGAATTCTGTATTCTATACCACCGATGCACAGTAATGACCATGAGTTCAACCTTGGTTTTTTCAGTCTAGACAAAAGGGGCAATGAAGCAATTTCAAATGATTGACTTAGGAATCTTAAAATTATTCTAAGGGAATTTTGATGTGATTTCATCCAATTTGTGTACTATATCATGCCAAGTTACAAAATATTTGTAGAGATTGCTGTGGAAGGGAAGACGCTAGAGTATATTTGGAGAAGGTGTGAGGATGAAGTCCTCATACTATTATCCTGCTACAACAGCAGGATCAAAAGCCTTCTGGACTCTGTTTCTGCTGCCATTGAATTTGTTCTGAAATCAAAACTTACATTTGTCATGACAAATAATTAGTAGGTAAAAGTGATGGTTTTTTCTTATGAGACAAAATGACTGATGAAGCGCTATGAAGATTCCTCTATATTGAGAATTCTTAGAAACATTTTCTAGGACTTACTAGGATTTTATCTCCTTACTTTTCTGGACTGTCTGTAATGTTTTAGCTACATATGTGATTAGGCTGGAATTCCCTTTAGATCCTGTGAAGTTTTGGAGTTCATTTTTGTGCATGTTCAGAAATGCTTGCTGCAGTTGCTAGCTCCATGAAGCGTGTATGCACTTTACCCAGAACCTTCATTAGATGTAAACCAGAGGCTAAAGCATCCAGTTTAAAGAAAAAAAATTGCCGTGGGGAGGCAACTGAAAATTGTATAATCAGTCATGGAGGATGGAGCACCCAAGACTGTGATTTCAGAATCCACTTAAGGTGTTCTGAGTTAACATTGCTGATGAATAAAGTGGCCTGATGCCTGGCTGCATTTTCCAATCTCCTCCCTTGCACCAGCATTTACTGTTCATATGGCTGTGTTGTCAGCCAGACCTATTCCCTCAAGTGCCCCTTTCAGCAGTAGCAAACCCTTAAATTGGCTAAAATCAATCATGATGCCCTGCACTGGCCAGACTGATCTCTTTCTCTGGGTCTTCTCTTACCTATCTCTTGTGATTTAGTTTAAAAAAAAAAAATTAGGCTGTTGTATCAGGTGCTTCCCCTGAATCAATCACCTGCCATTTCAGTGAGACAGCATCTTAAAGTAAGCATCAAGCTTAGTCCCAATTATACGATCTGTGAATTCTGTGTTCATTGTGATGGATTTTTTTTTTTTTAACTAAAAAACCAAGGAATTAATTTAAATGTCAGCAAGATTAGCTTCCACCTCTTTTAGTGAAAGCATTCAGGTCAGCATGCTTGTCTTCAAACCTCAAACTGATTCTCAGGTTCCCCCAAGATGCCAAAAGTCCCATCTGTTCTCTAGCCGGTTGCCAAAATCTCTAGTGTCCATTTTGGCAGTTGCAGTAATTTCTGTTTTTCTTGGCCAAAATTATCTTTGATACGATAAAACCTGAAACTTGGAGAAACGTAAAATATGGGCACTTCAGCATCAAAGTGGTACAAACTGCTGTAATAACTGTATTTCTAAATTCATATACATGTATGCTTCTTAAAGATTATGCTTCTATCACATACATTTCACACACAGCTGAATTTATAGTTTGTTGCAGAGTTGGGATAGCATTATAGAATTTATTTTCAGCTTCTTATGGAGTGTACTGGAATCCATTTGTATTTGAAACAAAAGCATGAAGCTGCTAGGGTTGGTTTGCAGATCCATTGTGGTACATATAGCCCCCTGTATATGTATGACCAGTATTTAGGAGGAATATATTAGAAAGAATAACTTCTCTGTCTCTTTTTTTTTTTTTTTTTTTTTTAAACAGAGGCTCCAACTTGGGAAAAAAGAAGCAACACATTTGTCACATACCAGGATGTGGCAAAGTATACGGGAAAACTTCACATTTGAGAGCTCATCTCCGCTGGCATTCTGGAGAGCGTCCATTTGTTTGTAATTGGATGTTCTGTGGCAAAAGGTTCACTCGCAGCGATGAGCTCCAGCGACACCGAAGAACGCACACAGGTTTCCAGTCTTTGATTCTGCTGTATTTAACTAAAGGATGCTGTGGACAGGGCTTGGATAAATAACTTGTAAGAGGAGAACAGATCTTTGAATTGGATTGTTTTTAATGCAGTGTAATTTTTCTAAAGTCAGCTAGTACTTTTTGATACTTATACACTTTGGAATCTTTGGTAGGTCTGAGGAGATAAAACAGCCACTTCTTGATTCAGAACTGACATTTAAGCTAAGGTTTAATGTAGCATAATCAGAGTACTTTGATTCAGGCTCAGCAATACATTTCATTTCTTTGAACCGGATTATAACTCTCTTTCTATCTTAAAACTTCAGTAAGAAGTAGAAAAATAGAGGACTAGATGGCCTGGAGATTAGATATCATTCCTAAAATCAAAGAAGAGCATGTGATGGTGCATCTTTTACTTTCATGGTTAGACCACTGATTAGGAACTTCAGGTTCACATTTCTCCTTCTGTCTAATATAAAGAAAAGAAAGTAATGTAGATGTTCCACCTTTTCAAGGAGCATTTAGTTCAAAATCTGTTGTCTGTTTCATCTGTTTTCCTACAAACTAAATCCATATCTACATTCTACAGGATATTTTTAATGGTGTGCTTTTGTGTAGACATTTTGGATGCTTGAAGCCAAGCTGGGATGTTACAGTTTGTCTGGATGGACAGACTGATGGTTTCTAAAAAAAGGCGACTTGAATGATCCAGTTCAGAGGGTGTGGTTAATGGCTCCTAGTCTACCTGCCTACCAGTAAAAAGTAGGGAACTGCAGGGGTCAATCCTTTGACCTCTTTTAAAATCTTTATCGCTGACCTGGAGGAGTGGACAAAGTTTACTCTTCTTAGGTTTGTGGATGACCCCAAACTGACGTGACCAGTCGATGCACGTGATAGCAAGGCTGCTGTTTAGAGGGACTGAGGCTGAAGGAGTGGGTTAACAGGAATCCTAGGAAATGCAGCAAGAACAGTTGCAGAGTACTGCACCTGGGATGGAATTAACACTTAGAGCAACACAGGCTAAGCATGGAAAGGTTGGAAACAGCTCTACTGAAAAGTACCTGGGAATCCTAACAGACAAATGGAACATGATCAAGAGCCAGCAGCAATGATGCCCAGAGCTGTATCAACAGAAGCAAAGACCCTGGTCACAAGGAAGTCATTGTCCCCTTCTTCTGGTTAGACTGCATCTAGAATATGGCATCTAGTTTTCAGCACCCATATAAGAAAGACATTGATGACAGGATTAAGTTTGCTAATGAGTGACCAAGATTATCAGGAAGCTGGAACATTTGCGTTATGAGGAAAGGCCATAGGATTCAGATGCACAGAGAACAGTAATGGCAGGGGGGAGCTTAGTAATAAATTTTCTAGTTACCTGCAAAGGCCACCATTAAGAAGGCAAAGTTACTTTCCCTGATGGTGCATTTATTAAAGGGTGAGAGACAACAGATGTATGTTGAAATAAGAAAGGTTCAGAACAACTATAAATAAAAACCTTATAATTGTGGGAATAGCTAGATGCTGGAAGAGGATGCCCATAGAGTTCCTCAGTCTCCATCCTTAAAGGTTTTCAAGAAAACTGGATAAATTCTGCAGCAACCTGATCTGATCTCTTAGGTGACTGCTTAGGAAGAGATCAGAATACAGACTTTCAGAGGTCCTTTCAAACCTGAACTACCCTATGATCTTGTGTATCAGTTTTAAGTGTGATTCTGCTCTAGGTCATAGAGTCTTCCCTGTCCATCATTTGGTAAGTTTTGTTCTCCTCCTAGAAGTTATTTATTGGTAATAATTGCAGTGAAACTTAGCAGCCTGAAGATATGAGATGGCTATGTTCTCTAGCATGCCTGAAAGATCTCCCCAAACTCAGTGACACACAGAAAATTAAATTAGTTCTTATATGAAGGATTTGTATGGGTGTCAAGAAATGTAACACATAAGTTTATCATGTTGGATCACTTTCTTCCTCAGTATAATTTTTGTTAGAATTCTGATTCTAAAAAGCAGTAAGTTTAATTTAATTTTTAATGTTCTTGAATATTTTTTTTTATTCTTTGACAGGTGAGAAGAAATTTGTCTGTCCAGAATGTTCAAAACGCTTTATGAGAAGTGACCATCTTGCCAAACACATTAAAACACATCAGAATAAAAAAGGTATTCACTCTAGCAGTACAGTGCTGGCATCAGTAGAAGCAACGTCTGATGATACTTTGATTACTGCAGGAGGAACAACACTTATCCTTGCAAATATTCAACAAGGTTCTGTTTCAGGAATAGGAACTGTTAATACATCTGGCACCAGCAATCAGGATATTCTTACCAACACTGAAATACCTTTACAGCTTGTCACAGTTTCGGGAAACGAGACAATGGAGTAAATATTACACGAGATACCTATTAATTGTGGTTATTTTTATACAGTAGTGAGAAGAATATTGTTCCTAAGTTCTTAGATATCTTTTTATTGATGTGCAAAAATTTTTGGATTGACAGTAACTTGGTTATACATGACACTGAAATGCCTTACTTTGTATGATATTCCATAGTATATTAAAATGGTAAAATTGCATGGGTTTTGTAGGTACTTTTGGAATCTAGAAGAGATGAAATTTTACCAAGTTATATTAAAAAAAAAAAAAAAAAGAATTTAACGATGGAAATGGTAGTCTAACCAAATGCATCAATCCTGTGTGGTTTAGTGTAAAAAAAATGAGAACATGTTGGTATTTATCTATTGTAAGATAAAAGAAGTTGATGGGTGAAAAGAAATCACATTATGATAAAAGAAATTTTGTAATTTTCTTGATGACTGGAATTTTTATTATGCATAACTGACAAATCAAGTTTCCAAGCAAATGTTACATAGTGTAGGCTTTACTTAGCTCATCAACTTGTCATTTTGAAGCTAATTATTTTAATTAGGTTAACTATGTACAATATTTTAAGCATTACTCTTGTAAGATTTTGCAAACTACATTTTAACATGGAACTCTAGGGATAGTCACCTTTTAAATCCTGTTGAAAAGCCATGTTTAAGATTTAATTTGCCAAAATGATGTCTTGTTAATATTCTTTCAGTAACCAAGGTGGGCAATATAACCAATGTTTAAAAAGCTTAAAATGTTAAGAAAAATAAATATGTATAGGTTGAAGCATTTGGGTGGTAAGGCAAATGTTATAGTGAAGTATATCCCTTCTTTTGAACATTGGAGGACCAAAAATAAGGTGTATTGCGTCTCAGCAGTGATTTTTATCGAATCTTTTTCCAAAAAAACATCTGTCTGCCAGGGCCTTAAAAGCCATCATGTAAATTACCAGTAAAATATAACATATGCAAATACAAAAGAAAAATCACTTCCATATTGACAGTACTCCCAAACATATGGATATAGTCATAGTGAACTAGGGGGGTTATGAGGTTTTTATTTGTTTGTTGTTTAGTTTTTGGTTAGTCAATCTGCATTTAAATATCAGCCATTTTTCCTTTTTTGCTTCTTCCCTTAAAAATTGTATGTATCCAGTACATTTAACTGATAAACATATATGTTTTTTATTATGCTGAATTTTCTTTTTATTTTTTAATTACTGTTTATATTTTCAATTATAGAAAATGTACAAAATGAAGTTATATAGCCAGTCTGTAAGTGCTATACCATTTTCAGAAAATGTACAACAATAATTACTGCAGTTCACCTATTTACAAACATTTGGAAATCTGTTCATTTGTTATTCTTAAAACCACCTCAAATTTAAAGGCTACCTTATTGTACGTTTAAAGTGTATTATAACAGTGTGGTAGTTAATAAAACACTATTTTTTTTTCTTTTGACTTGAGTTTACTGTGCTTCTTGTTAATTAACAAGGTGTAATTTCGTAATATGTCTTGATAGCCTGAGATGTTTTATTATTTTGCACTAGGTGGTGGGAAGCAGAAACAGTGTTTCCTTTCGCTATGGGCTCAGAGATGGTAATTTTCCATCTCCTCGCTCAAAACCCCCCATCTGTATGTGATGGACACGAATGTGCTATGTTGGTGTAGTGGGGACGTTTTGATTTTCTGCTGAGCAGAGCATGAAGAATACGTAGGCCCTGTGGTATAGGTTGCGTGTAAGTCCTCTGACACATGCACAGTACATGGAGTATTAAGAAGGAGCTGTGACTAAGTGAGAACTATGGGATTAAAGAGAGTAATGGTTTTATATGATGCTCTAATGAAAATGAAAAGCTTTTATTTGTGAAGTCTAACGTCTTGGAGTATCAAATGACAGAGGACAGACCAGGACAATTTAGGATAAACTAGGGAGAGTTCAGCCTAGCAAAATGAGAACTGGAAGTCATGTAGGAAAGATTTTCTGAATTTGCAGTTTAGTGGAAAAAAAATTATTAATGCAAATCTTTTAGACATTCAGAGCAACAGGAATTGACAGGTACAGAGAAAAGGGAGTTAACTCACCATCAGTTTAATCGTCTGTTTAATAAAATGAAAGGATGAAATTGGTTGGGATGAGAGCAGCAGCTTGAGGGAAGACAGTTCTGCTTAGACTTGCAATGTTCCATGGATGTTGTCAATATATTAACATACTCTGAATCCACTTTCTATAGGCAGGTGAATGAGCTTGGGTTTCAAAAGCTGTTTTAGTAGGCAGAGCATATTAGTATGTGTGTGATACTTAGGTCCTGTTTCTCATCTCTTAGCCATCAGTAGCTGTATTAGTGCATTATTTTAAGTGGGAGGGAAGAGGGCTACTTTCTTTTTCGAACTGCTTTTCACAAGTTTTATGGAATGACATTTTCACTGATGTTCATCTGTGGGTGAAGGTGTTTTGGTGTCAAGGGTTTTGATGCCTCATTGCTGAAGATGAGATTGCTTTATTTCTCAGAGCTTTTATGCTCACTAAATCAAGTGGTGACTTTAATTAATGTTTAGGGTAGCACATTTAAAAAAAAAGATACGTTGTTGTTAAGAAGCTTCAGAAGGTGGATGTTTTGGAAGAAAGTAACTCTGGAAGTCTCATGGAAAGCCTGCAGTCTAAGGGCTGTCTGCCTAATGGCTCACAGCCACAGTATTTGTGTTGTGGGATAGTAATTTCAGAAAGCTCCCTGCTCACCTCCAGGGCAAAGATTCACGAGCCCAAGTGTAAGATCTTTGGTGTATCTAGGATTGTTGCTACCTCATGGTCTGCTTTCCTGGTCCTCTAGGCATTCATGTGATACCAAGACAAAAGAGTGCATTTTGTAGAATGCTTTCCAGTTCTTCATGGGTTCCTGACAATGGTTGCTTGGTGTGCTTCTTGCTTCTTACTGGTACAGTCTCTATCACTTTACATATTTATTTTCATGTCAGACTTCTCGCTTGTATAGTTTCTTGGTATGGTAGCCTTTAGATCCTTGGTTGGTTTTTATCTCTTGCAGTCTTGTATAATCGCTAATTAAGAAGACCTTAAAACTGGGTCTGCAAGAGAGCATGAGCTTGAGAGCATTGTGTTACCAATTTCAGTGGTTCAACTTTAAGTAAGTACAAGGCCTGTCCATACACTTGCTATAATCTTAAGTATTCTTGGGTTTGTTCCTGAATGAACTAATGCTTTGATCCTTGCAAGTTACAAACTAACAGTGATTCTTGCAGAGAACAAGAGCTTTTAATCATTGTTACTTACTAGGTCAAGGAGCAGTATGGCTAAGGATATCATCATCATCACTGAAAGACATGTGAGGAGCAGGATTTCTGGTCTGATGGTGTAGATTTTCCACTGGCAAGGGACTCTGCAGAGCACTTTCCTGGGCTTGTCTGAACAGGAAATACCAGGCCTTGGTTTTAGGCATTTTGAGCAGCTGGAATCAGTAAGATAAGCCTTCCCAATGGCTTCAGGAAAGCTGTGATATGTTCTCTCACAAGTTGTTCTGGGTGTTGTGGAATGAAGGAATGGAGCTAATAGTCACCTGTCGAGTGGTTCTTGGCTTCTTTAAGTAAAGAACTGATGAGCAGCTGGCTGTCTTTCCCCCAGGTTTTTACCACTACCATTACCACCAGGAGTGTGGAGCATGTACTGTAGAAAAGGGCAGAAGATGACATGGCTGACTTAACTAGGCAGGAATAGCAGCCATTTTCCACAACAGTGGGGTACTAGTGGTTGGCATCAGGTTGTTCTGTGCTCTAGTTTCTGACAGATTGGTGTCAAAAGGAACCATTTTTTACAAGCCATTTTACATAGAATTCCTTCTTTCATCTTGGAACTAAGGGGGAAAAAAGCCATTTATGACTCAAAACAGAGTCTCTGTGTAATTCCAGAGCTCACTTTGGTATCTTGACACTGACCAAGCCTCTGTCTGGACAAGTTGGTACCCTTCTCTATTGCTGAGTTGGCAGAAGAATGCTATGAAAATTACCTGCAAGGAAATAACCTTCTTTCCCCAGCTATGCATTTTCTATAGTCAGAAGACTCAGTTACACAGATTTTGAGCTCAACATGAGATGGGCACCACCAGGAGAAGGTTTCAAAGCAAGATTTAGAACTATTTTTGTTGCTTGAGCGCCGCTTTCTTTGTGGCCTTCAAAAGTTCAAATCTTGACCATGCTCTTGGCATGCCTACAGCTCTAACAAAATTTACTTCTCCATGTATCTTAAATGTAGCTGCATTTTTCACAAAACTAGTTGAAGAACAATACCTTTGCAAGAATTATCAACTGATGATCACCATAGCAAATAATTTTCAAATAGCAAAAAGTAGTTGATAAGTGGTATCACATAATCCAACACACCCTTTCTCTGGAAAGGTCTTTCAGGAAGGAATCTTGTGGCTCCTGATAAGAGAAGAACCATCAGAGAGATGGGTTCCGGGCATGGACAAAATATCACCGAAATCTTATATAATCTAAAGGAGTCCCTGACTTTCACATATGCTGAGCCACTCACCTACACACATTCCTAAGTTCTCCCTTCTGTTTCTAGGGAACCTACTCCTCTATGTAAGGTATTCACACAATTTTATTTATAATTTATGCACAAACACCACAAATGGCTACATCATCACAGTTGCTTCCTAACTGGATGTTTTTCTTCCATCAGGACATGTTTAGATTTGACAAACACAGGAGACTGTAATAGTCTACTCCGTTATGTTGCTATCTGAAGAAATGGCATAAGGTTTGCAGGGAAAATCAATGGAATTCTGTGTATGTGATTACCCTGTGGTGGAGACATCATGATCATGTTTGATGGGACTGTTCTACATTTACTGCTAAATTGATTCCTGATTTCTGTCCTATGTCTAGGCCACTGCATGAATCATTATCAGTATATGGGGAAAGTAATAGAATACAAAAAGATCCTATTGCTTCTGCCACTGTGGTTTTGGAAACTTTTTTTTTATTCTGTCAGCCATTCTTCTCCCTAGAAGAAGGTACTAGACTCTGATTCTAGTACTACAAGTGGTACTGCTGGAAGGTTTAGTGGTGAAAAGGATGGGTCCTGAAAGGGAAGTAGTCACATCTTGTTAGCTAGGCTGCAACCTGCACTGGGACCTTCTACTTTTCTGAGCTCCTGCTTTTTCTGGTTGTACTCTTTGCCTGTTTCAGAGGGGTTGAGCACAAGCTAATCTGGCACAGCTGTATCCCTTACTATGTAAACATTGTCTCCCTGTTGGGACCTTAGCTATAGCCTTGCATAAAGAAATGTAATGTTCAAATGTGTTTGGAACAGACTGACACAGGGCTGTATGGCAGCTCTTTGCCGTAGTTTTAAAGAGCAGCATGGGGAAGTGCGTAAGAAGACCTGAAGTACGTGACCTAGTAAAAGCAGCTTGTACCAGACACTGAACAAGCAGGTAAGAAAAGAGTGCTCTTGTGGGCTGGTAGGAAGACTTGTGAACATCAGGACAAAGTGAGGATGGTGGGAAAGAGGTAGGAACAGATGGGTTGGATAAATGACTTGGAGTAGGGTTACAGAAGGCTGTGGAGACACACAATAGTAAGACAATATAATTTATGGATCCTTATCTCTGGTGCTCCACTGAAACCTCCTGGAGTCTGAGTTCCAGACAGGTGTGACTGCAGCCATTTGGGGGGGGCTGTTGATGAGTCAGACAAGATGCAATAAAGCAAGGAAAGGGGGCTCAAAAAAATAAATTGAGAGCTGCATAAAGCTTTCTGACATTCATGATGCTTTCATAGCAGTCCTTACTGCTTTTTGGTTCTTTACTGACCTGTGCCCCTCTCTATCCTGTTGTAATTCTCCTGCTAAGTCACAGATACCATAATCCCAGCAGAAGCCTGCATGCTAGACTGAGGTTTGCCATAGTATGCACTATTCCTTGAGGACTAATGAAATTTGTATCTGGTAATACGCATTGCTATAGGTGATTTATGATGGAGAAAAACAGATACACATTGATGCTTGAACTGTGCTGCTTGAGCCACGTTTTGGCTAAATCCTTTCATTTGCAGTACAAGGATACTGTGTCTAGGAACTAAGTATGGGAGAGCGGGTTGGTCCTGTGGCAGCATCAGGCTTGCTTGGCTCTTCACTTCTGTGGCTCTTCTGCATGTTGGTTTTATTAATTGTCTGAGGAAAAGGTTATTTCTCAGTTGCCCAGCCCCACAGGCCTTGTTTCCCCACTGTGGAGAGGGCTGGTCTCCAGGGCTCTTGCAGCCACCTGTGACAGTCCAGGCCCCACACGACGTGGGCCCACGGACCCCCCATCTCCACAGCCCCACAGACTCCCCCATCTCCACAGGCCTGTGCACGCTGACGCGCACACGGAGCACAGTTTGAGCAATATTATTGCTTTTGGGGACCATCCCCAGGGGCTGCCCGGGTCCTGCTGAGAAGCAGAAGGGCAAGCCAGTGGTGAGGGCAGCAGGGACAGGCATGGGTGCAAGCGTATGGCCTTGGTGGCCTTTAAGTGATGTTTGGCCAGCGTGCTGCCATGCCAGTGAGAGGTGAGGCGGTGTCATAAGCAGTCATAGGTGTCATAGCCTTGTGCTCCTGTATTAAATCCAGAGTTCTGTCTGGGGTTATTTGTGCCAAAGCTGCTGTCTGAGATAATGGGATTTAATAATAATTTTTCCAGGTACATTTGTAGCTGTTTTTACTACATGCAATGTGTCCTAAATACTTAATTATTTAACAGCTTGAAATGCTTCCAAAGGAGCTATTCAAGTCTTTTCTGTAAATAACACACCTTTTAAAACTATGTTAATTCTTAATGTAATTTTGGGACTTTTCTTACATTGCCTTAAAAAAAAAAAATGACCTCCCCAGTCAGTATTTACCTGAAGAGCTGAAAAAGTGCCATTTTCAGTTGTGCTAACTAGCTTTTTATGTGACCAATTCTGTATTTGCTCATCTGAGATTAGGAGTGAGAAGGGTGTTTTCCAGCTTCCCTGAAAGTCTTAACAATCCTCAGAGGAAGAAGTAGCTATAAAAAATATTTCAAATGAGGGAGGATTGAAGGATGTGGCAAATTTTACAGTTTTCCTGTTCAGTACATGTACAATATTGAACTCTAGTGAGTGGGAATAATCATGGACAAGCTCAGACTTCAGGAGCAGAGTAAGGGAGGTGAACTGTCACTTCCCAGTGTTAATCTCCTCACTGCCTTCATTTTCAGCCTCACTTAATAGTTGTCTCTTCTGCAGCTCTCCAAATTTCTTAGAATCCTCTTTGCTCCCCCGACGCTTCACGCAAGAGCAACAGATGTTTCCTGTCTATTTCTGGAAGGCAGAGAGCTTTGGGGTAGAAATGGTCAAAACTTTGCTCTGTCCTGCTTATAAGTGAGACAGTGTGTGAAAAAACAAACTGAGGACCCTGTTCTTAATGTTGAACACGTAAAATGGGGGCAGAGTTAACTGGCCTGATGTCACTTCAAGGGATCTTTACATCTGGGAATGTTGAGGTTAAAAAAGCTGTTGGTTAATCTTTCTTGTCCAGTCATGCATAGGTTTCAAAACTTACTCAAGACTGCATTATCCCATCTATATAATTTCATGCAATAAAGCCTATACAATTAGAGAAAATTCTCACTTCTATAAAAATATATAATTAAGTTTACAAATTAATAAATAATTTGTTGCTTACACACAAGTTATATTCTTTTGTTTTGGTGAGTTTTATGACAAAAGTCATAAAGGGATTGCCACATTAAAGCTCAGTTCAGCGTTATGCCACAAAGAATAAGTCAAGCAAAACACTTTTATTATTTTGAGTAAGGGCTCTAAATTTTCTCCCAATGTTCTTGACTTTTGCCATACTTTAGAAACAGACTAGTTTTGAAACTCAGCACCAAATACTGTAAGAAGACTGTAGATTTCCAAACCAGAGCATGTAAACAGCTGTAAAAGATTACAACAACTTTCTTAAAAAATTAATAGTTATCTAAGTTATTAAAAAATTAACACCAACCCTCCCCCACACACTTGGCATGTCAAATATAAACAGTTTGCAATCTGAATGTTTAAAGACTGGCGTGTGCATGCAAAATGTGATTTGTTTTTCAAGTGCACTGTTCAGTTCATATTAGTGATCCCTGCAATTTAAACTGACATTTCTCTTTGAGTATATTTTAACCTGTGCTTAATCTGAGGAACACTTGATGTATCATAGCTGGAAAATGCCACAGAGGCCACAAGTTTTCTACTCTATTCTCATTTAGTTTCTATGTTTGACAGCACACTTTTTGTCCATTTAGTGTGTGCAGATGACTTGTGCATAGCAGACAAGTGAAATATGAATTTACAGTCCCAAGACTTCAGAACCAGGTTGAGAAACAGGTACTGTATTTAGCATTGTCAGGTAATGCGGGGCTTTGTTGCTTATAAATGAGATCTGGTACCTGTTGACATATATCCTTTGTATCTGTAAACTTACTAAGGCAAATATATCATTGCTTGTTAACTTAGATCCCTATTTCTTGAAGCATGAAAGTTTCATATATGCTAAGGAAGAAAAATGGAAAGGTCCAAGACTAGCTACAAACAAGCACCTGAGCTAGGAGCACGTACTATCTCTTCAGCCAGGTAAGCATAAATACTTGCATGAAACTGTTAAACTCTTTGCTTCTGTGCTCTTCTCTCTCATTCTTTTCATTTCAAGAAGGATTACAGAAGGCATGCTAATGGCAGTCAAGGATTGTGGTGGAATAATCTCTCCCTGGATGCTTAGGAGATGCAGAATTTCATCCAAAGTGTTTATTAATTTGGGACAGCTGCTTTAATGGGAGTGTCCACCACATTTGGATCAGAAACAGACTGTTTCTGTCAGTCATCTCTCTGTCTTAACATTTTATTTCTCTATCTCTTCCCTATTATTTATTTCCCCTAACTTTTATCTCTCTAGAGTCTTGCCTTTTCTCTCTCCCTGTTGTAGAAAGTATAAAGAGTATATTGTTTTAGCCTTTCTGAGCCATTTTTAGTTCTTACACATAAAAAATATTGTACAGTGCATTACTGACTTTTGCTAGATTCCTTTTGATAAAATTTCTGCTGTTACTATCCAGAACTTCACCAAATTCTGGAGCAGTTGTCTCTTCCATTTCAAAAGACTTTTGAACATCAGAATATGTGAATATATGAACATATGACCATATTTGAGGATGTCATGGTTCAAAATTTGGGGTTTGCACTACTGAAAAACTAAGTATCATCTGTGAAAAATCAGAATCCATCTCAGGCTAAGCTTGCTCTCTGAGTATTCAGCTGTATGAAATGGCCATTAATTTCAAAGTTGTGCTCACTTATGAAAAGAGAGATGGCTTTGACTGCTACAAACTTTATGGTTGGAAATCTGTTAAATAAGTAAAGCTGCACAGAGGAACAGAGGACTACAGACTACAAAGGCAGCTCAAAAACTGTGAGCTACCAGCTTAGAGATGTGCTAATTACTGTTGCAGAATGGGACTGTTTCTAAAAGTGTAAAAGCACGATTAGAGGTATGGCAAGCAAATAACAGATTCAGTACTCTTTATGGAAATAGAATATTGCTGAAATGGAGGCTTCTATATCCACAGAGAAGAGAATGAAAAATCAGGAAAATGCAGAAGGATAGCAAAACTCTTAATTCGGTTCGAAGGAAATCATACAAGAATCCTAGTCTTCCCTGACAGAAAGAAGGAAAAAAAAGTTTCATTATGTGGTTATTAAGAAAGAGAAAGAGAGTACTTTTCTGTATAATTTTGAATTTCTTATATAATAGGGTTTTTTGGTTTTCTATTTTTTTTTCATCTGGTCTCTATCTTAGATTCGATTATGTTCTGACTTCCTTCTATTCAGTTTGGCCTTGCTGGAAAGAAGTTAAATGGCATGGTCAGCCTACACATCTATTACAGAGATTCACTTAGACTGGAGTAGAGGTAAATAGAAAAAAATCTTCCGACTAAACCTTTTTTTTGGACATAACATAATGGACTTTGAAAGAAAAGGTGGGGCTACCTGAAAAATGGTGTTTCTTCGAAGAACAGTGATGGAGGGGAATGCTTACGTTATGAGAGAAAAAATGTAGCAGCTCTGGCAGCAAAAATGGAGAAAAGAGGCTGATAGAAACAAATCGCTAGATGAAATAAAAAATATTTGGCAAAGAAGCAGAGGAACAGAGATTCTGAAAGAACCCTCAAGCAGCTTACTATCCTTAGAGGCCAATTAAACCTGAATCAATCAGAAAAGACAGAAAGAGCCCTCTGCAGGCTTAATGAAAATTTTTATCGGGCAAAATAAAGCCCTGAGATTATTGGCATATAAGGTGTAGAATGCTAAGAAAAACAAGCTAGCTTGGCTATTAATGATACCAGAGTGGTATTTACGTTTAAAACGAAATATATTTGTAAGGTCTTTGAAGGTTTTCTGTGTCCATCTGTACGTTAACAAAAAATGAGCTCCAGCTGACAAAATAATGTATGTAATGAAGCAAATATGCTCCCAGGTTCCAGCTGCCGAAATCACCATTTGAAGCTATCTGAGTAAGAAAAAAATTAGAAAATATCTTCAGAAAATTTTCAGCTAGCCTGGAGATTGTGTCTTTTAAATACTTCTAAACATCTCACTTAGCAACTTGTAAAGACTGGTCAGCTTTTGCTTTTGGTAGTTGATACATTGCTTAGCAAGAGCTGGCTAAAGCTGGCTAACATTTAATCTCTGTTAAATATCATTGTTGTACAGTAGGATATAATCATCAACATAGACACAGGTTAGAGTAAGGTCACCAGTTACTCAAAAAAATAGACAAAGTTATGTCTCTTGCCCTGTGTCCCCATATCTTGGACCTCTGGCAGCCATTTAAAGGTGTGACAATTGAAGGCTGTTTTACTGGCATACCACTTTACATAAAAAGAAGTTTAAGTAGGAAATTCATGTTTTCATTTTCCCTGTAAGTCTCCCTAAAGAGTCAAATACAAAAATAAACTGGAGAGATTTTTAACTCAGACTTAAAATCAATACTTCTCAAATTTCCACTTTTCAGACATATAATTTTAGCATCTTCAAATGAAGCATATATCAAGCCCCTTGTGACTGCCATCTTAGCTGTCTTGAAAGTCAGTTGTAGTCTAGGTTGATAGACACTACTGGTTCTCTTTCACAGGGTGCTCATATCATAGTGAAAAGTTTCAGATGGACTCTGAGTTTAGAAAACTTAAGAGGCAGGATCTAAACCCCCCACATTACAAAAGGCAAAAGGAACTAAGGAGTAATTTATATTTAATCTAGAAATAAACATCCAAATTATATTCCATATCTCCTTGTTCAGCTTTCTTAAGGGCAGGGAAAAACCTCTGGATATAGGCTCAGTAGAGAGGATTAGTCCTCACCCACAGGATTTTTTTTTGTTGTTTGCACAGGATTTTTTATATTTGCCTTCAGAATTCAATTGCAAAATTTTGAAACATTTTTGAACCAATTCATGTATGCTTTAGGGTAATCCATTTTATTCTTCCTTCTCTACATCCATCTGTTGAAATATTTCCTATGGATATACAATGCTCTACTTGCTTTTCGTGCTGTAAGGTTTCTGATACCCTTACAAGTAATATATAATTTAAAAACTATTTTTAAAGATTGAGAATGTAGATACCTATCACTGCATACAAGTAAAAAAAGTTAAAATTGGGATGAATTTTGTTGCTTTATTTCTCTGTAGTAAAAACTGTTATTCCAATCCTTTTTGCTTTATTGATTGATAAGGACTCTCAACTACATTAAAGTTCAGATGTAGGCCCAGGTGCACTTTAGCCTCCTATTAGGATGTTTGATGATCACCAAAACCTTGTTGTTCCTAATAACTGAGGCTGTTTCTCAAAATGTCTTAAGTCCTTACAGAGAGCACTGAATCAGCTTTCTCCTTTTAACAGCTGGCTTGCCTCATGTAAACACCTCCAGTAAGGTGCAAGTCAATGCTATCCCTCACGGGTATTTTCACCGCAACCCCAAGTGCTTCTTTCTATGTGTAAGCATTTGAGAGTGCAATGGTCCTGCAATGAGGTATATCAGCTAATGATTTTGTAATGTGTCCTGTCACTGAACAGACACAACACACAGACTATGAATTGACTCTTCGTATGTGAACAGATGGAGTGCAAGGTGGGTTTAAATGCATGCTACTGTGTTGTGCTGGTGTCTGTATAGTCATTGTAGACCTCCTACTGCTGAGAGGTTTCTTTGAGAAGTGTGAGTATTTTACCCCGTCATCTCTCAGATTCATGTTTTAGAACCTAAATTATGTCCCTGCATTTGACTTACTGACAGATTCTACTTAAACTGAAACAGTTAAAATGCCTGGCCACACACAGTATCTGAGGATGTGAAAATACATTTTGAAAAGCAGCAAAGTAAAGCAACGTTCTTGAAGAATTAATGACAGCAAGAACTTATTTAACCTTCCACTAATAGGAGGGAACCACAGATGGAGTTGAAGAACAAGTTCTTGCTCTTGATACTGTATCTGGTTGTGAGTATGACAAGAAGACGTATGAAATTCTCATAATACATTTTTGTTTAGTTTAGTGAAACCAGAATAAGGCTTTCTTTTGTCTTTATAAAGAAAGTGTAGGATTTTTTCCATTACTTTGTTCTCATGATGACCAGTAACACATGGCAACAGTACTAAGGCTGTATCTGCTTTTTATACATTTACCAAAGCAGCAATTTTCCTATAGAACTAGAATAAGGAAATTTATATCTATATATATATATATATATATATATATATATATATATGTGAAAAGTATGGATAGAGTATATATATAAAACTTGGGTGGCAAGGAATAATTTTGTTCCTGAGACATACATTTAAAAGGAGAACTCTTAAGGCCTGTTTATCATTTATTTTTATGTTCTCATTAGAATTAAAATACCAAGTGATTGCAAAATATCCAGATCCAGAAGAGATCATTATTTTTATCTTATTTGCCCCTTCAGAATTCCCATGCTTGAATTCAAAGGAAGAAGATCCCAATTTGGGGCTTATTTATTTGTTTATATTACTCTGCAATCTAAACAGTTCACCTTTCCTCTTAGGCCTCATCACAGAGTTGCATAAAGACCATGACACGAAATTCCTTTGGAAAAAAAAAGACGCAGAGGAAAACAGTGAGTATTTAGTAAGGGGAAGCAAGGGTTAAGGCCTGGGACCGCAGAACAGCTGGAATATATTAGTTTTACAGGAAGGCAGCCTGGAGAGGGAGTGTGAACTGCCAGCAGGTGGCTGGGAATGGCTGGATAAATCAGTGGTGGGACTGGAAGGGAGCTCTGCCTCTTACTCTGATTACTTGGCCAAATTCAGCCTGTTTTTCTTTGTGACAGGGGACTTTTGTCAAAGCCCATTACAGTAAATTTAGCATTTCCTTTAAATAGAATAGCTTCTGGATCTAACCCTTCTTGTTTTGACAGTTTTTGTTTGCTCTGTCTCTTAAAGCTTTACCTTATTCTTCCTCAGATGAAGAAAAAGAGCTGGTTGATTGCTAGACAGGCTTCAAAGGGTGAGACACTGATGTGTCCCTTGGAGAAACTGCCTCCACCTCAAGCAGACATTGTTTTGTTAAGAGAAGCTGCAGTAGACAAGTGTGGGAAGAAAGGTCTGCTGAGGGTTCTCTAGCCTCTGTAGCAAGGAAAGTTATGCTGACTGAGACAGCTGCTCTTACCACAGTGATGCTTTGCTGTGGTTTGCAGTACTGGTCGATGTCCTCCAGAAGTCCTAGTCATAAAATGGGCTTTGCTGTGGGTGGCACTGTACAAACTCAAGAAGCTGGCCCTGCTCCAAAGACCTTGCAGTGTGGGTGTAACCAGGAAGAAGAAAACCCAATGGAAGTGCAGGTCTGGGAGCATAGTACAGCAATTTTCTCAGCATTTCACTGACATCGTGGTAAAAAAAAAACCCAAAAACCAAGAAAGTTTGAAGGAAAGATTTGAAGATAACGTGATCCTGCACAGTTATTTGTGAAAATCTCCTCCCAAGCATGGAAAGCAGTGTAGCTAAGATATATATGTTACTATTTGACCATCCAACATGTCAGGATGGCATTTGGCAGGATTTGAAGTAACTGAGATGGTAAGAGCTTGGAGAAGACTTTTATCTGTAGGAATGGCTGGGAAAAACTTTACCTACCAGAGCAACAAGGTTCTGTAATTATTGTCTATAGCTATGATGAGAGGACCTACAGAGAAATCTAAGTTGAAGATATCTGAATTACGCATTTGACGGATTGGCAGGATGACAGTATTATGACAGGAGACCCTGTGCAAGGTTAACTTGAGAGAGAGAAGGGTGAGGATAGTAACAGCTCTGTTTCAACCACAATGATCTTCAGCTAGTGATCCAGAGAGAGCTGTCAGAGAAAGGATGAGAATGCGTGCACTGAAAGATGCAGGTGTTAGGGAACTGAAGTACTTTGTGTTGGCATGTGTACACTATATCTGAAGTCAAAAGAGGTAATCTCTGGGGGTGAGGGAAACATTAAACAGAGTCCCAAAGAAGTTGCAGTGTAAATATAGGATTAGAGAGTTCAGATGCAGACAGAGGAACATGAGGAAAGAAAACACCTGACAGAAAGCTGGCAAACTGAAGGGCATAATCACAGGAATTTATCCATGGAGTCCCTGCAAAGGCAGGCAGATATTAGAAATAAAAGAAAATGTTAAATCCCAGTCAAGAAAGACCAGTGCATCAAGAAGAGTGTTGCTGACTGTTGAGGTCAACTCAGTAAGTCAGGGGATGGTGTACTTCAGAAAAAATTCAGACAGGAGACGGAAACAACTTTAGAAAGTACACACCAGCATCATACAAAGGTGAACATACTGAGGGTTGGTGGTGGTTAGAAAAATGTTCTACAGAGAATACAAGAAGGCTTTTTACAGACAAAATATTTTAACATTTGAAGGAACAAACTGCAGCCAGAAATCCAATTCCCTCATAAATGAAATACTCATCACTAATGTAGTCTTCTGTATATCATTACATGGCTATACCCTTGTTGGTACGTTTTGTTGAGCCTTTGTTACTTTCCCAGAGTAGTATGTAAAATGTTCAGATTTTTGCCAAGACTCGGCATTTATTAATCTTGGTGTTTTGCTAATAACAAATCCACTTTTTCCAGCTCTGTATTCTTATAAGTGGACAAAAGTGATTACTTCTGAGAATTTACAGAGGTGTTAAATAGAAAATATGGTCGAGAATTGATAGTTGTTTCCATTGCAACTAGCCAAAATTTTTACTCCAAGATACATTCAATTGAAACAATAGCACTGTACTCCAATGAACTGTATTAATCCAGTGGAGGCATTGGCTATCTAATATTTTAAGAAAATATTCAGTAGAGATTGCTTTCTAAGAGAAAAACCCAGTGACCTATTACAAAATAATTTTGGCAAATGCAAGATGATAAGCTACTTGGCACTTCTGATCAAGCAAACTACTGCTTTAAACTCATGTATGGATAATGAAGTGGCAGTCTGCATAGGAGCTTTCATGACAGTGAGATAATAAATACTGACATGGATAAATTGTCATGAGTTGAACAAAAAAATCCCTGTCAAATTATCATTTTGATGAGGATGGTGCATTTGATTATAATGAAAACAAATGTGCTGGTGGCTCCTTGCAGCAGTAATTTTGCTGTCCAAGATGACAGAGTTAGTTCTGAGAAACTTTTTAATTGTTTTATCCACATAATGGCATACTGATCACTTTTATGTCGCTGGGCAAGGAAATAATCTTGACAACAAAAGCTAGATTTCATACCAGAGGTACCACTTTTATATTCAATTCTTTATTTGTGGCAGCACAAATGAAAATAGTTGTATAGCATGATGACTGGCACAGTGGGATCCATATTGTCCATGTATTTGCGCTGGATAGGAGCAGATACAGAGAGTATGTACAGATACATGACTTGAGTTTAATACAAAAATGTTTGCAGGAGCCCTAATAGTGTGGCTATCTAAAATATTTTCCTTGAACTGCTCAGAGGGTCTGCAAACAATAAGTGGTTTCACTGTAGTTCACCAGGATCGCCCCCAGCGTCTCAGCAGGTGCTTGCTGCATTCTTCACTGCCACCTATCTCCCTGACCACTATGGATGCAGTTGTAGTAGTTAGAGTTTCATTCCCAAATTTGTCAACCTTCCACAGTTATTCAAGTGGGGAATAAAAGTGGCTGGATGATGGAACCACATCAACATTTTGTGTGTTGTTTGCAACAGAAGCAGATCTGCTCGTATCTTTGTTTAATAGCTCAATTAGATCTGGTTAAATCTTTCTTTAGGGGTTGCACTGGGCATCCCTAAGCTCAGTGCATGAAACATGAAAGCAGACGGTGTCTGTCTTGAGTTTTTGTGAGCAGCACTACATTAAATAAAGTGCAGTGACTTGAAGGGCATAGCCTATTGATCGTGCATCTGAACTAAGTCTGTCGTGTTTTTATCAAAGCTATAAATTTGAAACTTGCAGGTGGTCATACAATTCATAAAAATTAAAAGAATCAAACTACCCTAGTTTCATAAACTAATGCTAAAAATTAAGGTAGCTAAGTGGCATGGTTTTTTTATACACTGCATACTATTTGGAAAACACATGAATATATGTATAGAGAAAAATGTACTATTTGATACCTTATTTCACTGAATATTCCAGATCATCTTCTCAAACTCACAGATGATTATATTTATTTATTTATTTATTTATATTTAATTTAGAAAAATATGTTTTGCTTATGCTACACCTTTGTTTGGTTTTAGTAGTATCAGAAGACAAAGAGACTGACCAATTTTTTTGTCTTTTAGCATGTTACATTGCTACTGAAACTTTTCAACACTGAACATTTCACTGATTCCCTTTTCTCTGCCATCTGTCTGATCTGGCCTCTTTCCAAATAATACTGCTTTCTTAGTGGATGTGGTTGTCCTGGTACAAGAGTTTTCAGTCAGGGTAGGGAAAATTCGCATTATATTCAGTTGCTTCTTTGATAGTGCGTGTAAATATTGAATGGCCATATACACTTACAGTTTGTGGATTCTAAGATGCACACTAAAAATAGCTGTTTGTCTCAAACTCTGACTTGTGCTCTATTTTATTGAAAACCTGACACTGTCTGTTAAAAATATTTGGTTTTCTGTCATTAAGTTCTGTGTAAGTTTTCCTATTTTGACAGTTACTTTGTTATGCTACCTGAAGAATGGATGTTTTGAAGTTTGGTTGTCTGGATAAAAAATGTAAAGTTCCAGATTATACACAGCATTGTAGAAATGTTAATTCAGCACTTTGGAAATAGTTGTCTTATTTTAGAAGTTCAACATGAAATGTCTTAGAAAAGATAGTGTATTTTAGAAGTTGAGCACTTAGGCATGTGCCATTTAATGGACTGTCAAGTTGGGCACAAAATCACAAGTCTCTTCTTGACCAATATCCTAAGAAGTCTAGATTTATTTAAATTATATATTGTGGTCGTATATTCCTTTAGGTATTACATCATATCCAAGGACATCAACAGAGAAATAATATCCCACAGATCTAAGAAAATGCAATGCATCATTAAAAATGCATATGAGAAAGCACTGTATTTTTACGTGCACAAGTGCATTAACTGTTGAAAAGGTGGAGAGGTCTCATTTCACCTTCTTCCTTTATGCTAGAATCACTCTGATGCTAGTAATTAAATAGTGCGTTTTATAGTGAGCAATTGTAATAAAAGCCTACCAGATACTGACAACTTCTTTTAGGAGGAGCATATTGCATTATACTCTGAACGATGTAGATCATCTCTGAACAGTGTTAGAATTTCTTGTCGAACAGTTAACGCTGGGTATCCCAGAATATATCTCACAAGCTTCACTTTTTCTTTAAGAGGGAGAACTGTCTTAGATTACCTGTAGTCCTGGTTTCAAGAAGTGATTTTCATCCATTCAACTGAAAGAGTGAACCTTTGGCTTTCAGGATCTATCGCTGTGTCAGAGTCACTTCCAGCTCTTGACTAGGATCTTGAAACAACTGTCTACTCAGGCAGCGAGCTCCACGGCTAACACTGACTCCTGTGCGTGCTGGGACAAGACGTTGGGAGTTCAGTCAATGGTTTGAGAATACTCATGGAGGGTAACTGAAAAGTGTCAGCACTCTTTAAGTCTCCCCTAGGCCATAACTTGAAGACTTGCATTTCATTCACACAAAGGCCCTTTCCCAGTGCCCTGGCAGTACAAATGTTGCATTCCCTTAGCCTGTTCTGAACTGCAAGTGTGGGAGTAGTGAATGTAAGCATGTCTTCTTTTGAACTGTGCTGATACACTGAAAGAATTATTGGTAGCTGGCAAAAGGAGAGTCAGAGTGGCTGAAATCAAGGCAGCCAAGGACAGTAATTTCACTCCAAAGGCAGATAAAATTGATAAAACTGGCATGTTAAAAAGCTTCCCACTGCGTCTCTACCTTGATAATTTAAAAAGTCTCTCAGGAGAAATAGAAAACATTAATTTTCTGGGTTTCATCTGGCATTTCAGAAAGTGTATTTTCTACCCCAGTGTAGGTTCCTATAATGAGAAAGCTTTCTCTCATCTTTTGGGGGTAAATGAGTTCAGTACATAAATTAATTGTTTTTTAGTTTATTTATAAGTTTGTAATTTTTCTAGTGTTGCTGTGAGTTTTTATTTGAAAGATTTAAGTTTTCCCTCAGTGATCAGCATTCAATGTAACTGTCTGGAATTATATCTGGATTCCATTTTGTGCAATTATGGTATTGGTTTACCATCATTTCTTTACTAAGCAGACACTGAGCACCTAACTCATAGTGCAGGGTGTAGCTTTACAGCCAGATGATAGTTATTACCCTGGTAAGCTATTTGAAAGAAAAAAACCACTAGACTCTAACTTGCATGAAAATGAATATATTCTCATGTAAATTCCTGAGGAGGAAACTGGCAGATTAACAAGTATGAAAACAGGGAGTCTGCTCTCTTCACCAAAGTTTGCCCAAAGGCTGGGAAGCAGCTGAATTACTGCATGATATTAATATCTTGTTTTTACTGTAAAATACATGTATGCTGCCAGATCTTTTTCCTGTGGAGAAAAAGAAGAGCAGAAAACAACAACAAACACACTGACCCTCTCCCCACGCCAAACTTAGCAGGTTATATGTTAGATAAAAATAGACTGTGATTGTTTTCAAGCTGCAGCTAGCAACTTTGCCATCAATTCTTGTGAGATGAGAATCAGGCCTTGTATTTAATGAAAGATTCACTGTTATTTAATTACATGAATGTGGTCAGAAAACTGTCTTTCTGATGAGAACATGGAAATAGGGTTGTGATGTTAAGTATATTGTTTTGTTGCAAGTAGTGTTTTTTGGATTAACACTGTTGACCCTGAGCCCTGTTTTTGTAGACTCAGTTGACAAAAATAGGCTCATGTATGGAATTCATTTTAAAATGTTTTGGTCTTTTTTTTTTTTTTCTTATGAGATAGAGATGTTTGGAGAGGACAAAATCTGGATCACAGAACTTGTAACAAATGAAAAATGTTTACTACTGCTTGTTGCTTTTGTAGACTTTTAATTTCCAAATTAATCTGAGAATTGATTAGTCTGTAGCATTGGGTTTATCTTATTGTTCTATTGTTCCTGGCAGCGTTTAGCCCATCATCACTCCAAATGCCAGTTGGAAGGACGACAATTATTGCCAGTGATTGCCATCTTACTGCCTCTGGAAACCTGGGTGAGTATGCTTGCTCCATGAAGAGTCTAGGTATGAGGAACTACCTACATTAGAGTGTTCTTCTAGTAGAGATGTGCTGCATGGCAGCTCTAATAAGAGCCTCAAAACTGTTGTCTATATGGTCTGGTCTCCCTGTTCTTTTTCTTCCCATGCCAGTGTCACCAGTGTTGGAGCTCTCTAGGAGCACAGCTGCAGCATGAGCCACAGTGTCTCTTCCTCCTGTGTTCATCGCTGCCCCTCCATGGCAGAGCTGTTAATCAGTTTGCGGTGCCTCAGAAAAGCTGGCATGTGTCCTAAAATCTGGCCATACAACTGAGCCCACGCTAAATAATGTAACTTTCCATGTGAATGGCCCCTTCAAAACCAGTAGGACCACTCAGAGAGGCTAAAGCTCGGCATATGGGTCGGCGTTTTTAGTATAGGTCTTCCTCTTTTGGAAACGGCTATGTCGATGTGTATTTTCAAATGCTGTGAAAGGGAAGCCGCTCCCACATCTAGAGCCATCCACAAAAATATTCTGGATAGCAAAGACAGCGGAACATGTCAGTCATGCTATCCTTGCACTACTCAGACATCTGTGAAAATTTCATGCTTCTGTGAGCAGATTCTCCAAAGAGCTGAATTTGGCTGCATGTCTTTGAGCGCATACTTCCATTTTCCCTGCTGTGCCTGTCTGTTGTATGTTTTTAATTGTCCTTGGTATCTGGGAAAAAAAAAAAAAAAAAAACAACCAAAAAAACCAACCACAAATTAAATAAAATGTATAAATAACAGGAGAGGGCAGGCTTAAACTGTCAAAAAGCAAGAAAAACAGACTAGCTGTAAACCTGGAAATTCTGTTCCCAACTCCTAGTGTGTGCAGGAAATGCAGCACATATGGCACATGGAATCACCTGGAGCTAGGCCTCTCTGCTGCATCTTGGCATAGGAAAGCAGGAACAAAGCAGAGATGCAGATTGTAACCCTTAGTGGCCTGGTGTCTGGTAAGGATCAGCTTAAGCCTGTTCTTGTACTTGGCTTCCAGTTAACAAATATGAGATGTTAAAAATAGAGTCATTACCGAATGATCCTTTTTGTACTCAAACATGGATGTCAATGCATTTTTGTTGATTAGAAACTTTCAATATCATTCTTTCTAGTGTGTAGGAAATACATATGAATGTAATTGTACCCTTTCTTATAGAAAAGTTGAATTTTATTATAATGACACTTCATTTATGATGCTCCTTGCAAAAGCTGTTTCTGATATTATGCTTTTAAGTGAGCTTCTCTGTGTTCCTTACAATCATTAATGAATCAGACGTTAGATAAAGACAGTGTAGGTATGGCAGCATATCATTATACAGGGGAGTAGAGTGAAGCATGAGGATGTAAATATTTACTACATCTTGCACGATGTTGAGGAAAAGATAGCTTGAAGGGTGGGATGATGTTTTTTACTGCTGTAGTGTACTCATCATAAAAAGAACCGTTAAAAACCTCAAACCTTTCCTAACTTTTGTTCAACACTGGCAAAGGATTTTGTCTGGAAAGAAATAAAAGAAAATTAAAAGAAAAAACTCAGGCCATCTGATATTGAGTGTTTGTTCTGGGTTTTTTAAAATTTTGTTTTCTTAAAAAGGTTTCTTTTTTTGGTTGGTTGGTTGTTTTTTATTTGGTTCGTTTTGGGGTAATTTCTTTGGTATTTTTTGGCATTTTTCATTTATTTGGAAAAAGAAGAAGGATAAAAATCCTCAGAATGATAGAAAATACTTGCAGATTGATGCTAATCCATGGGATTTTATTCATACAAGAGATTCTCCTCAAACCCTGAAAAGCTGCTACTTCTGCCTCCCTTTCTGCTCTAGAAATTTGTTTCCTTTGGTCAGCTTACTCTACCTCAGATCATCTTGATACCACCAAGCATGTGCCCTGTTATACTCTAATGCACATGCATCTCTGCTCAGTTGGTCTGTCAAAACTTAAATGTTTTTCTGTATTTCATGCATTTCTAGAACAAAATGGGTATTAATTTTTATGCACCAAGCACTGAAAAGCAAACCAATTTTACTCTTTTTTTTTTTAACAAGGGCATCGTTACTATCACAGGCTGATATCGTGAAGTTATATGATTAATTGGGATCTTATGCTTAGAAATAGAGAAGTGCCAAGATTTCAAACTTGTGAGTATAATTGTATGTATTTTTAGAAATTGAAATGAGCTTATGCAGAGATTTTCAAAATAGACCTAGAAGAATAAACAGAAAATGTCCAGCAAAAGGTATGCATTCAAAAGTTTTAAGAACATTTTTTACATTTAAAAGACAACAAATACTTGGAACCCTAGAAAAGGGGTCAGCTGTTACCCAGTGGAATTGTTCTTCTGCACTAGTATTTTCTGTTTAATAAAATTTCTGAGAAGCTGCTATGTACTGGGGTAATCTCTTTATTATTTAAGCTGTATACACAATTAAATGCAATGTTACGTCTTACATTTTTTAAAAAGCAGTGGACTTAGGAACATAGTGTAGTCTATGATGCATTAATTGTCAGAAAAAAAATATGTATGTTCACTTGAGACAAGGAAAGCCAGAATGTTCTGGCTGCAATTAGCAGTTATTGGGGAGAAGGACTCTGCTTTTCAAAATGGTTTGTTTGCAGTAGTTGAAATTTGATTAATCAAAATTGTCCCATTATCATATTGTGGCTGTTTCAAAAAAGTGGCTTTAGTACAGTGGATTTGGGTTCCAAGTTTCTTGGAAAGAACATTTAGCTATAAGCTCATGAATCAAGCTGTCTCTCCCTGTGCAGACTGATTTTAACAGGCACAGGTTCTGAGCTCTGGACAAAATGCTTCAGACCAAAAACTCTACAGCGGTTTTAGTCCTTTTTTACCTCAGTTTATATGTGCTGTGACAATATAAGGTTTTTGGATCAAAGCTGAATTGCATTTGACTGCCCTGAAGCAGAGAGCAGAAGAACTTGTACCTTGAAATTAAACACAGTTGGATTTTCACTGAAGGTGTTTCAGTGAAGACTTAAATTCTTGAGTCTGACCCTAACTCTTGTAGTCTCACATTCGTGTCTGCCCTGAGTTTGTGACCTGGTGCCGAGTAATCCTCTCTTCAGGATAAAGTCGCTACCCTGTCAGGTTTGCATTCTATAGCATTCACCTCTCATGCTTTTTGTATTTATTACAATTAGATTTATATTTTGTAAATGTGTTGGGGGCTTTCTGAATTAGGAAAATGAGTTTTGATAACTTAATGGAAGAAAAGGAAGTGGAGAACAACTGATTTCTTGAAATTTCCCACCTGAAATCCCAGGGATGGGGTGGGGGGGATTCTCAGAGATGGCACTCTGAGTGGGGCAAACAGGGGACAAATGTGTGACTTCAAATACCCTCAAATTCCTGACTGAGTGCTCTAGTTTTTATATGATAGAAGATACAAGGAGTAAGTTGCCAATACTAATGCTCTTTTAGAAACAGCATTTACAGAAGAAAAGTGTTTTCGCCAGTCAAAACTGTTTTCTAAGCAGGCAGTTACTTCTTGGTTGTCTCAATCTGCGTTTTTAGCACATTTGTTTCTTGGATAAAAAAACCCAGAAACATTTTTCAGTGTTAGTGACACGTGAATGAAGCCACTGATAGTCACGGAAGGCACTTTTGCTGAAATAGCCAAAATTAAACATTTTATTGGTGAAAGAGGATAGTAGCTGCTTTGATGTCTCAGACTGTTTTGCTGTTCCCTAAAGTTTTTCACACCAGCTACTCATCTCAGCTGCAGAAAATAGCACTTGGGGGTCAGAGAGCAAAAGTGTTCGGTGAAGAAGTTTATTCGTGAGGAAAGGGCTTCATTGGTGTTGGAAGGCAAACACAGAAAAGTAAACACAGCCCACTGGATTACAACAGGCTAGTAAATACAAATGCTGTAACATTCCCATAGAGCTCTTTCTGTCTCTGCCGTATGCAATGTTTTGCGTTGTTTTACTATTACCACATTTTTCTAAGTTATACGCCTTTTTTTCACTGCTTTACTTACAAAAGTTGTTCGAAATTAGTGAATAATAACACTGAGAGGCACCAAAGTTTCAGAAAAATGTGGAAAAGAGGTGTTAAAATTTAGATGAACCTGTCATTATTAAGGTGTTTGGGATCTGCTAGTTTGGCTTCTAATGTGCATTCAGAACACCATCTTGTGGCCTAAGTTTCCTGTAATGTGTTGCAGTTGTGAACCGTTTTCGTACCTCTCACAGCAGTGCTGAGAATTGAGACACCTCCAGCTCCTAGGAACGCTGTGGCAAAGCTCCCACTGAGCTTTAAAGAAGGGAGAGGAAGGGCCATTAGTAGCTTTTGTGAAGTGCAATGAGATACTGATGAAATGATCTGTATCAATCTGAATTGCTTTTGTTCGTTACACACGGAACAATCCCTAAGCAGGGGAGAGAGAATATAAATGAAGTATTTATTTAACATCTAGGTGCTCAATTTTAGGTAGCATGTTGTAAGTAAAAAACTGGCCTTTTGCTAGGACATTGATATACTACCTCTTCTTCCTTTCAGCTTGTCTTTTTAAACTTTCTGTTGTTTCTTTTTATTCATGCAAAATTATTAAATTGTAAACACCTGCCTATTGGCAAGATACGTCAGTAGCAAAAGAAGTCTTGGCATGAAAGGCTAAACTAATGTGGACAAGCATTTCTGAACTATCCTAAGTTATCTCTTTTCTGAGTATTCACAGCTATGGGCTAGCAAAAAAATTCTGATCATTCACAGACAGCAAGTTCTTAGTTCTTTTGCACAGAAGTTGAGATGAGAGGGTTGTATTTTGCCCTATTCTCTCACTGTCTTTGAAGCATTTCATTGTAAATCTCTTGTTTGAGAGTTCCATAAGATGGAGAAAACCAGAATTGTTCCTCAAAGAAAGGGATGGTGCAGTTTTCTAGCATTGCCATACTTGTCAAATTTCTTGTGACTATCTCTGTATAAGGTGATATACAAGGACAAGTGAAGGAGGTGAGGTAAAAGATTTATAACTGAAATAATACCAGCACACTTACTTCACCTATACCAGACTCTGTCATGCATTAATAACTTGACCTTACCTTCTTGTAGGAAATAGATCCAGATTTTTCTGTTCTTACAATTTACTCATAGGACTGATAGGTTAATTAGGAGGCCAGTCAAGCTAAGATATATAGATATATGTATAGATATATATGTATAATGTTTTTATATATGATGAGAAACACAGTGATTATTTGTGCTTTTACTGAAACATGAAAATAAATATTTTTTATTTATTTATATTTTCTTTTAGCAACAAGATCTTTATTTAATTTTCTCAGTATAGTTAGCTCGTATGTGACACTTCAGGCACTCCTGTACTATCCTTGTGTCTTTTTATTCTAGTGAGAAAAATACTTGTTTTAGCAAGGCTACTTTCAATGCTTGATCATACATGAATTGAGAGAACTACCTACATCCGATTTCTATTCCTTTCATTCTGTAGATTTTGCCTATGCAACTTGTAGTAATTCCTATGAAGCTGTCACAATCTGTTCTACCAAAATTACTTACAGATCCTGTTGTTCAGGGATCGTTGAGATGACAGATTGCTATGGTCTCTCTTGTTAATGTGTGCTTAGGGAGTCCTTCATTTACACAATAGACTTATTCAATTTTTGGTGAAATGTGATTATTACTCTTGCACGGAAGACACATGCTCGATCTAGGTATGGCTTGCTTATTTTTTAAAGAAACTGTATAAAAATAGGATGTCCCTCCACAAAACTGCTTTTAACCTTATGAACTAATTGCCTTTACCTTGCCATTTGAAGGACTGACACTTTCACATACTACTGGACTGTTAGTAACAGCTGGCAAGAAGTCCAGCTGCAACAGAGGCAGATTGAAGCAAGACTGATGGCTCAGGATGACTGGAAATCATGGAAAATTCACTGAGAAGTGTATTCCTGTCTCCATCAGCTCAGCTATGTGGCAGAAGTATGGTTAGAATAGTCCAGTACTGGCTGGGGACAAGATTTTAATATTTGAAGATATCAGGTAACTTGAACAACTGTAGTCCAAATCTAACTGATTTTAGCCATAGCATTTTTATTCAGCCCTTTTTAATGAGAATGGTGTTTATTTTTAAAACTTTTTTGTACTGAAATGCTCCTTTGATGTTATTATCTTGACTATAATGCCATTTCTTGGTAAGTCATCTGTGCTGTAACTGAGTAGTGGTGGGCTGAGGATCTAAAACTGAGGCAGGAAAATAGAGAAAAAAAGTCTAAATATAATCCTGTCAGTGTTTGTTTCTGTCTCATTTCCTCTGATGGGACTGTCATGGAAGTAGGCTATGCCCACTTATGTAGTAGCTCATAAGGCTGAGCCCTCTGCTTGAGTCAGGAACCTCCTGACTATGAGCGTGTGGGACAACATGAACTGAAGAATGCAGGGAGATCCTGGGAGCTGTTTTTTTCTTAAGATCAACAGCTGTATCAGCTCTGCTGACTGTATCTTGTGCAGTATCTGTTATTTAACCTTTTGTAGTCTCAGTTGTACTTTCAGCTTTGACTGGGCATGTGAAACCACATACCTTAGAGAAAGAAACTAAATAAATGGATTGTATCATTCAATTTCAGGGGATTTATCCACCCTATCTTGTAATTTTTACTTACATGAATAATTTTTGTTTACATGTTCTTAATTTGAATGGGATTACTTGCATTAGTGATAATGTGAGTAGCAGGTACAGGATTAGTTCCTGTATTTGTCAGTGGTGTCAAAAGCAATAGAATATCCAATAATTTGGTTACATTTTCAATTATAATCAGAAATTAAAGAGCTTTATTTTGGAGCTGTTGCTCTGAATAGCAAGTATTGATATTTGTAATTGAATTCTGAGATAGAACTTTCCATACATTTGTAATGCAGAAAGCTCTCTCATCATGTGAGATTCACTTGGCAGATGAATGGTCACCACTTAGTAACAATATTAAATCCTGCGTTTCAAGAGTCAAAAGGACTGGAATGTGCTTCTAAGGTAAAATATTTAATCTATTTCATAGCTCAAAATTCTATAGTGTGAAATTACTACGTTGAGAAACATTTTGATAAATATTTGAGTATTTGCTGTGATTAATCTGTATTATAATTGTACTTTGAACTAGTGTAATTCATGTTGGTAGGACACCTGATGAGGCAGGCCTTGATCCTGAAAAAGGCTCCAGACAAACCTCCAATGAAAAGTTAGCTGCCTTGAGCAATTTTCAGGACTCAGAGGTAAAATTTGATATAGTGTGAATGGGTGGCAGGTTGAAAATAAATCATGCTGCACCTAGCCTGTTTTTCACAGCTACAGGTTTGGGGGTTTTGCACTCTCTCTCTTTCTTTTTTTCTCTCTCTCTCTTTTTTTTTCTTTTCAATTTTGTACTTGCACAGCTTGATTTTTAAAGATTTGTTTAAATTTGGTTCATGTGCAGCGTTTAGTGTTCATGTAATTAAACAGCAAATGCTGGGAAATGAATAATTTTGTCAAATATTCTTTTTTCTATGTCCAAAACATTTATTGCTGGATAAATGTTATCAACTTACATATAAAACTTTCTTTCACATGGAATAAAAATCTCCTCAGTAAAAAAGAAGTGGAAAAGAAAATGTGAAAAATATGGACAAATGAGATATATCTCCTTAGCCTCAATTAAAATCAATGCTAATGTGTTTACAGCACAAGCTTGCAACAGTTTGAAGACCAGAGAGATGTGGATCATACCAGTCACTGTGGCTGCAAGTCACTTGGTATGCAGGGACATATGGTGACCCTGACTCCAATCACAGCTTGTTTGACAAAGAAGCAACAGTAGACAGTGAATGTAATCCTGTTGTTTGCTCACAGTAAGTGATACTGCAGGTACTACCTCTCTGAAACACAGGATGCAAAAAGGTTTTTGCTTTAAGGTACTCTGGCCATTTTGGAATCTGAAGTATCTTTTCCGTGGCCAGCTTCCTTACCCGTCTGAGAAGGTGGCTCAGGACTCTGCCAACGCCTTGATCACTGGAAGTGTTCAGGACCACAGCAGTAGTTGGCTGCCAGTATATATATGACATAAAATACTTATATTATTTTTTTTCCCCTTGAAATTACATAAAGGATAATCACAGTTTGGCCTTGAATAATGTTCTGATTTACAGTAGGTATTTCTAATGTTCAGGTTTAAGTTTTGTAAACTGCTGGATTTACTTTAAAAGCAAATATAACAAACAGCGACACCTGACTGAAGACCTGCTGTCTTCAATTGTACTAGAGATTGTAGCTATGTGAGAATTGGCTTGATGTCTGGAATGAAAAATGGGTACACAAATACCCAGATTTAGAGAAACTGCCTTTAGAGATACATGAAGAAGGAGGAAAAAAGGGACGTATTTTTCAGATGAGCAAAGAGTAACAGCAGATTTTAGTCCTGTTGAAAAGAACACAAGATTAAGATACAGGTGAATCTAAAACTCACCTGTTTTTCGTAGTTATATCAGATGGTCTGTAAGAATACGTTACTTTTTCAGACAAAACTTCCTTGTCTTGTAGACACCCTGTAGACACCCTGGCTACTACTTAAGACACAGAAAGACTGTGAAAGAAAAAGGAAATAATATATAAAATATTACAGAAATAGTTTGACATTCTTGTAAAAATAGGAGTTTCTGCTGAATGAGCAATAGGCAGTCTGGTAGAGTTAGATAATTGTCTTAGCATCATTAATAGCTTGAGTTAGAAGAGAGGATTTAGGAAATTGAAGTTGATACATCCAAATACTGAAATGAAGAACAAGATTTGCATATTTTTGATCATAGACTCATTCATTATTCAAGTCGCGTTTTTTCATCTGCAATAGACGAGAGAAGACCACCATAGACTGCAATGATAAAAGCAAGGGCAAAATTTGATGGTGACTCAGGGGAAAATGACTAATCTTTCCAAATTTGTTCTGAATCTTGACATGCAGACCTCAAATACTCTAATTTATGTGAAAATATCTTCTTTGGTCCCTCAGCTATTAAAAGTTGTAATAACGCAAGACCACAAAACCAGAAAATGCTTTTAAAAGCTTATTCTTCTAAATAAGTGATTCTAAACTCCGATTATACCCACTAGACCCTGTATTTTCTGAGTTGCCAGGGAGGTAGCCACAAAACTCACATTAAAGTCAATGGGAGTTACTAAAATCAGTGGGAGTTACTAAAATCAGTGGGAGTTGTGTGCCATGATCCCATGTAAACTCTGTAAATTTCTGAAAAAGTAGCAATGGAAATAGTGGTGGAAAATATAAAGTATCGGAGTAGATAATATATGAGTAAATGAGCCAAATATCTAACAAAATGAAAAACATGATGAAAAAGAGAAGATGGATGAAAAAGAGATGGTTGATTACATAGAGTTATGTAAGATTCTAAAGGAGAATTAATAGGGTTTGAGGAAATACAATTTCTTGAGAAGCTGAGGGAAAATGGCAAGAAAGCCATCAGGCATAAATGCTGTGAGGAACAGCTTCCTGCTGAGATAGAAGAGGTGTACTTGCAGCACTGTACAAATGCATCCCAACAAGTACAACAAACAAAATAGATGCATCTTAAAATCAGGAGTGAGGAGAAGGAGTTTATGTAAGCATACAAACATACCACGTGTAATGAAGAAGAGACAGAACAAAGGGAGAACTGTGGGAGGGAAAAGGATAATTTGAGAGAAAATGGACATTGCTCTGTTGTTGGGGAAGAAAGGAGATAGGATATGGCTGCCTGAGAAACACGGGAAGCATGTACTCTCTCTGTTGAGGAAGGGTGATGCTGATCAAAGTACTTTGTGTAGGGAGAAACTAACTCTTCACAGCATGGATTTTTTATCCAGCAGTTATGTTCAGCAAAATAACTCACTAGTTCCATAAAAAATATTACAATAAAACATAGGACTTTCTCTGATAGAAATGTTGTAGATTCTCTAATTCATTAAGAATTCAAACTTGTTACAAAGTTTCAAAAGAAAGAGAGGGCCATTACTGCCTCTGTTCCTTTCACTTTTACAAGGTGCAGGTGCTTAAGACCCTTGTAAAATCTCGCCCAAATAAAAATGGAGAAAAGCTCTCTCCTCAAAAGCCACTATTTAGAAATGGTCTTCCAGAGAAACAAGGAAATAAATAAAAAGTTCTTGATAAAAACCATCTTTGAAACTTTAGGGAGGAGGCAAGGTTTTGCAATGGATATGGAAGAATGATAAATATCACCAAACTAAGCTCACTGGACTATTCATACCCATGCAACTGTTGCATAGAAGAATGTTATTTTATGCCTATGGTGAGACTGGGCCATAACTTCAGGCTCTAGAGGAAAACCAAAGTTAATCAAAGACAAAGTACTTACTCTGTAGAGCTGCACAATAAATTGTACTACCAAGTCAAGGCATTGTTAGAACTTTTTAGATCTAAGAAAATCATCTTCTTTCAAAGAAATTCAGGAAAACTGAAGTCAATGTAGCTGTTGCAGCAGGGATTAAACTTAGATGCCCCGTGAAAAATTCCAATTTTTATGGATGCTCTGTTAGCAGAACCTATGAAGAGACATAAAAAATCAAGACATGAATTTTAACAAACAGTAAATGGGCAGTACACAAACCAGTTGAATTATGAATTGCTTATAGGTAACATACATGTTTCCTGTGACATTTCATTTAAAAATTTAACTGCTACATTAACCTGGTTTTATGCCTTGAAGAGCATCTTTTCAAGCGGTGTTTTACAGGTGATCACAATTGGTGATTTAATACACAGGCTATCTTTGCAGCTGTGTAGCAAATCAGATGAACAAATGGGATATGGTGTCATTGAGAGATTGCATAAGCTCTCCAAACTAATGAACTTTGTACAGTGTGAAAGTAAAAGATAATGCTCTGAGTACAAATCAAAAGAAGCTACAAAAACCCCCAGAACAGCAGGAGAACACAGGTAAAGGTTTTGAATAGATGCCAAATACTAGAAGGTACAACAGAGATAAATAAAATACACAGTAAAGATGCAATATAATAAAATACTGTCATTTGGGCTGTCAGCATGAGTGTAGGGAGTTGAAAATAGGATAAGTGAGTTAGCTTTTATGGGATATTTAACCACAAACTGCCATAGACTGAGACTGTCACTGGTAATACATATTCAAATGCAGCAAACGTTATTGGTAAAAATTATATAAAATCACTCTATAAACTTTTTGGTTGTATTTCTTGAATTTGTCCACTAGGCATCTGCAATTTGCTTTTTGCAGACTTGACATCTGCAGAAGTGGCAGGTTCAATGCCATTTCCCACAATATCATGGAAATAATTATCACTACATTTACATAAGGTATCCCTGCCCATGGTAGGGTTTGGATGTAGACGATCTGTAACATCGCTTTCAACCCTGGCCACTCTATGATTCTTTGATAGTAAGAAGACTTATTTTGGATGTGCACAAACTGGATTGTCACAGATTCAACAGGCAGTTCACAATAGTTCTAGAAATGCCTCCTATAGCACGGGGTTTTTTTCCAAGTGATGTTAACTCAAAGTACAACCAGATCAGAGGAAAAATAATTTTTCTCATCTCAGACTATTTTTTGGATACGTGGAGAAACTATGACAGATGTGTGTCCAGTGCTTTAGCACAGCTGTTTTCCTGTATTCTGCCAGAATGGTTTCCTTAGAGCTTTGTACCGCTGGCTTTTTGGCCCATTGTTGTAGCTTGAGGGCTACAGAGGGTAATTTCTAAAAAGCATCAATTCCTGGCCAGTGCCACTTGCAAGGCTACAGTACTGTCTCACAATACTGTGTCAGAGTGTTTCTTCACATTTAATGATTGCTATTTCTGTGTCCTGTGTTGTTTTGGAAATGGATCATGCAAGTACTTAATTTCTTCTTAAGAGGTACTCTTTGGGCATGTTGTCTGGTCTGATTTCCAGTAGCACAGGAGATGGGTCTTTCAGTAGCTGTTCTAGTCACCATTCTTAACTGCCTCTCAGAACCACTCCTACAAAAGGAGCAAAGATAAAGTTTATTCTAATAATTAGTTACAGAAATAAGATATATATTATTTTATCTATTTATATATTTATATAAAGTTATATTTCTTTTGTGAGAATGTTTTCTATTCATTCCAAAGATACTTAGATTTTTCCACTATTTTTGTTTTTCTATATTTAATTTTTCATAGCTTTTTTAAATTAGTTCCCATCATTCAGTTCTTAATAATCTCTTCCTCAACACCATTACTATTCACACAAAAAGTTAATCTTGCATTTGAAGAGGCAGTAAAGGTAACTGTAAACCAGGATTCTATGTATAATTCCTAACGCAATTCCTAATTTACTTTCCAAGCAAAAAAACTCCAAACCAAACCACCACCAACAAAAAAAACCCCAACAAACACCCAAAACAAAACAGAAAACC
>VZTH01005187.1:203813-317463 GCA_013397815.1 Aleadryas rufinucha
CAAAACCAAAACAAAAAAACCCCCCACCAACGAACAAAAAATCCCCCCCAAACCCCTATAATTAATTAGCAGATTATTCTGTTATTTTAACAGAATAACTTCTGGGAAAAATTCAGGTTTTAGAGTAAAATGTTTTAGAATAAAATTGCAGTTCTTTATTTATTGTTCAGTGAATTTTCTGCAAATTTGCTGGTATTTAATAATCTGCTGGAAAGACTTGCCACCAGTTCTAGTTAAAATTAAAAAAAAAAAATTTATCCCATTTTTCTGTTTTTCTGTCAATGTTCGATGAGGAAATTACCTGCTACAAGGGGATGTTTGAGAATCAAAGAAAGCAANAAATTACCTGCTACAAGGAGATGTTTGAGAATCAAAGACAGTAAGTAGGAAAAATCTCCCACCTCTTCTTAATTATTATTTTTTTTAAATTATTAATTTGCTTATATTTTATTATTTATTAAATTAATTAGTCTACCTCAATTCGTATAGTTCAATATTTTCTTTTTCTCTAAAGAGATATGTTATATTTCAGCTGGGGTTTGAAATAAGTTTTAAGTTATTAGCTAGGTATTTTCAATTGTTTTCTATATTCTTTACAGTTTTATTCCTGCAGTCTCAGGAACACAGTACTTTTCTTTGCCTGTTTTCTGGATTATACCTACTGATTTCTCTCTTCCCATTAGGCACATGCTGCATTTTCATAGGAGCTTAGTTCCAAGGGCCTTTTTTTTCTTCTGCTGTGCACTGTTGTTAGTAGTCTGGCTGTTCTACAAGTACATACTTATGTACCTGTTATATAATAACAAGAAGAGCACAAATTTTTTCTGTTCATTTTCACATCTCAGTGATAGAAATTAAAACTCTTTTCTCCTTCAAAGAAACATTAAGCTGCTTGGAGCAGTGTCTTCATTTTTAAGCCTGCAATTACTATGATAGCATAGAGAATTTAATCTCTTATCTCTGTTTTTAAAGTAATAACTGTTTCTAAAGTAATCACAAAGTAAGGAAACATATTTCCACACATACTGAAATTAGTCAAATGACTTAGGAGAAAACTGAACTGAAATCAAAACAAACCTGCAGCTGATTTTTGCTGATCTTCTCAAAATGCTGCTGTGGCTTTTGGAACATTTCCATACATTTTCAGGTTAGGCACTTCTGGCTTTCAAACATGACCAAAATTAGAATTCTTGAAGAAACCATGAGACAAGCAGTTTTTCCACAGTATTTTTAGCCTGATTACAAGCAGATTTCATGGGAATTTAATGATTTAGTTCATTCTGAGATTTACTGTACCATTCAGAGGATTTGTTGTATTTTGCCAATCCTTCAGGCCAAAATGTAGGCCATGGAAATTTTTTAATTCTCTCTTTACTGATCAAGTTTGTAATGATATCTATTGCTTGTGTGGAAATGAGACACTCAGGAGTATGGAAGATCACTTCTCCCTGAATTACAATTTTAAAAAGGAGATACTATAAAAAGGAAATTGACAGTGCAGTAATAGTAGCAGGAAACTGGGAGATTTTTAAAAAGCAGATGCTCTTGTGAACCAAAAAACAAGTTCTGGAGGCTCTGAAATGTTCATGAGAAATTTAAAAAGACTTGAAATCTGAACACTTTCTCATCTTATTTCATTGAAATTCAAATGATATTAAACTTCCACTTTAAAATGAACATGCAGATGCTTAGAATGCCTTTTTTTTTTTCCTTCACAACCAAATTACCTTCTGATGAAATTCAGTGAAAGCAAAACACTTAAACTTTAGACAAAAAGTTGACAGGCTTTATCCAGTTCTTTAGAATCCCAATAGAAAATAATTACAGCAGAGATTGCATAGATGTACAAGAAAGCTGACGTAGCCTGTGACATTTTGGTTCTATTTCCTGTCTCTAAAAGCTCAGATCTGCACATCTTTATATAAGCAATTAAAGGTATACTTTGACGTGTGTGAAAAATATGGAAATGTGCTCATAAAGTTCTCATAGGATGCTTTTTGATTTTTATAATCCCTTCAATGAGCATTGAATCATACTTGTAAGTATACTCCTCACTGAATTCTTTTCCTCCTGATTTCTCTAATTTCTGCAGAGATCACATGGAAGAGGAGGAGAATTTCTGCACGAAGTTTGAAGAAACTTGTTCTCTTTAAGGAAAATACAAAGAAAGAGCAATTGGTTATCTTGGCAGCTACAGCAGATATTAGATTTCACAATGCTATTAAAATAAGTGTCCAGATCTCCAGGGACATGGACAAGGCAGAGGTGTTTAATGCATTCTTTGCTTCTGTCTTCAACATGGGTGATGGACCAAGGGGGTCTCAGTGTCCTGAGCTTGAGGAACATGACTGCAAGAATGATCAACTCCCAGCCAACCCTGAAATTATGTGGGGCCTGATGGGATTCATGCAAGAATCCTCAAGGAGCTAGCTGATGTCATTGCAAAAACTCTCAAAAACTTTTCATCAGTCTTGGGAATCTGGAGAAGTCCCAGCTGACTGGAAGCTGGCAAACATCATCCCAGTTTTCAAGAAGGGCAAGAAATAGGACCCTGGAAACTACAGGCCTGTCAGTGTCACTTCAGTGCCCAGTAAAGTTATGGAGAAGATTATTCTGGGAGGTGTTGAAAAACACCTGAAAGACAATGCAGTCATTGGTTGCAGCCAGCACAGCTTCATGAGAAGAAAGTTCTGCTTATCAAACCTGATTTCCTTTTATGACAAACTAACCCACCTAGCTGACCAAGGGAAGCCAGTTGATGTAATCTTTTTGGATTTCAGTAAAGCTGATACTGTCTCTCACAGCATCCTTCAGGACAAAATGTCCAGCACTCAGCTGGATAAACACATCATGCAGTGAGTGAGCAATTGGCTCACAATTTGGGCACAAAAGGTTGTAGTGAATGGAGTGACATCAGACTGGTGTCCAGTCACTAATGGGGTTCCACAGGGTTCCATCCTCAGCCCTGTGCTCCTCAGCATCCTCATAAATGGCTTGGATGCAGGCTGGAAGTGATACTAAGGAAGTTCACAGATGATACAAAACTGGGAGGAGCTGTTGATTCCCTCGAAGGCAGGGAGACCCTGCAGAGAGACCTCAAGAAATGAGAGAGTTGGGCAACCACCAACCATATAAAGTTCAGCAAGGGAAAGTGCCAGGTCCTGCACCTGGGATGGAGCAGCCCTGGATGTACAGACAGACTGGGGAATGAGGTGCTGGAGAGCAGTGCCACAGAGAGGGACCTGGGGGTCCTGGTCAATGAAAAGCTGAACATGAGTCAGCAGTGCCCTGGCAGCCAGGAGGGTCAGCCGTGTCCTGGGGGCATCAGGCACAGCATCGCCAGCCGGGTGAGGCAGGGTTTGTCCCGCTCTGCTCTGCACTGGGGCACCCTCACCTTGAGTCCTGTGTGCAGTTTTGGCCACCACAGTGCAAGGTATTAAACTATAGAGAAGCATCCAAAGAAGCACAAAGAAGATGGTGAAGGGCCTTGAGGGGGAGCTGTGTGAGGAGCAGCTGAGGTCACTCGGTCTTTCAGCCTGGAGGAGACCGAGGGGAGACCTCACTGCAGTTACAACTTCCTTGTGAGGGGAAGAGGAGGGGCAGACACTGATCTCTTCTCTGTGGTGACAGTGACAGGACCCGAGGGAATGGCCTGAAGTTGTGTCAGGGGAGGTTTAGGTTGGATATCAGGAAAAGGTTCTTCACCCAAAGGGTGGTCAGGCACTGGAACAGGCTCCCCATAGAAGTGGTCACAGCACCAAGTCTGACAGAGCTAAAGAAGCGTTTGGACAACACTCTCAGGCACATGGTGTGACTCTTGGGGATGTCCTGTGCAAGGCCAGGAGTTGGACTTGATGATCCAGATTAGTCCCTTCCAACTTAGCATAGTCTGTGCTTCTGTGAAATGTACCTCTGCTAGACACAGGAGGTACACCTTCTCTGGGCCTCAGACCTTGGTGTAATAATTCTCTGGAATTTGGATGGTATGAAGCAATTCTAGTCAGAAAGTTACCCAGTAGTAAATTCACTGCATGACATTAAGATTTTCTTAGAATTGTTTTAGCAATTATTTTGTTTTATGGTAAAAGTTCTCTTTCATTCTAGACATAAGCACAAGATAAAAGTTATTTATCAGATGTAATGAATTTTTACTTCAAGGTCCAAAAGAGTGTAACAGGATTTTGTGTTTGTACTACACATATTCCCTAAGAAGCATTAGTGGCTTAGAATGAGAGAAATGCCATTTAGATTTCATTTTTTTTAAAATATATTGTGCATGAAATCTAGATGAAGAGACCAGCACTGCAGGATCCAGATGGCAAAAACTTATAGCTCTTGCTTTCAGGAGGCTGATATAAATCCTGCTTCAGTAAATTCTGTAGTTACGATGAGGTAACTTGAGAAAGGGTTTTTTTTGGTGTCCGATTGCCTTTTTCTGAATAACAAAATGTTTTGTGATTCTGTAGCTTTCTGCTGTTTCTCCAATGGGTGTAATATCTTGAGATTTTACATCATCCTTCTAACACCAAGAGGTTGTAGTGCTTTCATATTGCAAGAGATGCACTTTGCAAGGTAAATAAAAAAGATTCTTTTTGACAGATGTATGGGAAAATAAAAACAGAGTAGAAAATTGACAAAACCAAATTAATCTCAAATTTTCATCTATACTAAACCAAAACCAAACTATGATCAACTATTTTTTGCAATTATCTTCTCTGTGAGATGATTGTTGCTCTGTAGTTTGTAGTTAGTCGTACATTGTAGTTTTATTGAGTATAGGTATATTTTTCTTTCAATACAGAAGGCTGACCTCCAATGCACTCATTTATTAAATGAATGGATAGAACTAGTTCCTCCAACCAGGAAATTTGTGAAATCAAGTGGTTTATAAGCCTAGTAAAGGATGATGGAAATTTCACTATTAGGCTGAGCAAAATGCTTTTCAGGGACTGAAATAAAATTCATCATTGATTTTAGTCCAGTTCTCAGATATTTATTTTTTAAAACTACTGCCATAACTGGGGTGAATAGTGGGAGTTTCCCTTGTAGAAACAAAGGAAAAAATCATCTAATGGGACTTCTTCCTGCTAATGGAAATGACATCTCATGTACCAGGCAGATACACGTTGGGTTTCTCTGAAAAAGTTAGCTTGAACCTTTTTAATCAAAGTTGCCATGCTGGATTGATTTTAGTTAAAATGGTTCTAGTTTGCATACAGACAGCCAGTAAAATCGACGTTTGTAGGGTCAAACCAGATTGTTACGTGATACAAACAAGCTGATATCATCCAGTTTCAAAACAGCGTCATGTCCATATTCAGATTTCTGCCAGTCTGGCTGCATTATCAGCGAACTAAAATCTGAGTTTCACACAGAGTCTATGATAGAAAGACAAAGGAGGAGCTGCAGTAAGAGAAACTTGTCCTGTTTCTGTCCAGTCGTCCATCTTAGGGAGAGGGAGAAATATTCAGTTTTATAGGCTATCCTGGCACTTTTTTTTAAAAGCCAGGTTTTCTACTAATGTATAAATAAGATGCAGACTCAGCTGATATATCATACTAAGAAGGTTGAATCCACTGAGAACTTGGCATTAGGTGTTTTTAAAACTAGAAGTCTGAGCACATTTGATTGTCAGTCTTTCTTCCCAAGTGAAAAGATTAATGGTTTATTGCAGCATAGCAGGTAAATTTGGGTTTGGTACAGAACGGACTGAACAAAGAAGGAAGGACTCTGTTTAAAGATATTTCTGATAACCTTAGAAAGAATAAGAGTTTTCCTTAGTCTTCTTATACTGCGAATTTAACTGTATTTAAAATCTGTGCCAGAGGCTGTGGAAGACTGTGCTGCAAAGCCAAGTAGAATACATGATCTGGAAAGTTTTGACAAACAACTGATGTCTGCTTCTGACTTGGCAGAATGCAGATCTCTGTGACCGTAATAAACAGGCAGGGAGAACTTGCTTAAAATGTGAATGAGAGAATCAGAATATTCAAGCATAATGTGAAACTCGATGTTTTATAGAGTGAGTCAAACACTTTTTTTGTCAAGCAAAAATGACAGAAATCCTTTCTTTTATCCATTGATTTAAAAACCCCAACCCCTATGAAGTACAATTCAAGAAACAGTGGAAAAGATTTGCCAGATAGTCTACATGATACTAGATCCAGTAAATATTTTGTTCTGGGAGTAGCTATTGTCACTAAATAGGTGCAAATACTTTTAGGAAAGCCAGGACTAAGTAAAAGCTAGAACTGTTTTCAAACATTTGCACTTGCTGATGCAAATCTACCTCCAAAGGGAAATAGTTTTCAGTAACTAATCCCAGATGTACTTGTAAAAGTTACAATGAAAAGGTAATTATGTTGTAAACAGTGGGAATGCTTTTCTTCATCAAAGTGAGAGTTTCTTTATTCCTGGACTCAGTTAACTGGAATAAGAAATACACACTGAGAAGAGCAATTCTAAACCCCTGTTGCTGATTCTCTAAATTACTCTTTCTAGGACAATCAGTATTTGCTTCAGACAGATCCTCTTTCTGATGAATGGAAACTCTACACTGAATACATAGAACACATGATTGTAGATGGGCTGTTCAAAGATATCAAGTGTTTTCTTCAGTATCTGAATGAAAACACTGAGGCAACATTTAAATCCACTCCTTTATTTGAAGTGCAGCTTTTTCTTAATAGCAGTGAAATAACTTTTAAACCTTCTTTGGACTTAATGTCAATGGCAATTTCTGTGATATTATGGGGGGACTAATCAAAAACAGCTATGATATTGCATCATCTGTAGAGATTGTCAAATACTTTGGAAAAGACCCTTTCCAGTTATTCTTACTTTTGCTACTTTTCCTTTTTTTTTTTTCCTTTTTTTTCAAGTGTCACGATTGACCTTTCCTCTAAGGCATTTGAATGTAGTTGTTTTCCCAGCTGACTCACCCCTATCCAATGGCTTATGCCAAGAAGGCTGATATCTCAAGAGAGGCTGTGAGGACTTTTCCCATCCATTCCCCATGATCTGTCGTATTCTGCTCTCCTTAACCTCTGCTTCTCTTGTTTTATGAATGTAGCCCGCCATTTCCATCAGCCATCAGCACATATTCTTTGAATGATATAAGCTAACTTCTTTTTAACTTCTTCTGGTTCACTTGCCCAGTTGAGAGTGCCTTTCTAATAGACACTGAAATCTGCAGCTGGATGGACTCTCTGCAAAGCTGGTTCATGAATTTGCCTTCTACTTTCACTTGTGCATTGTGCACGGGCAGTCTTTGGCTTTACAGTGCCTGTTTTACTGAGCATTTGGTGTCAAATGACTTCTACATATTCCAGGCTGGGCATTTCTCAAGAACTGCTGGTTTCTTTGTGATTGTTGGTTGAATGTTTGCTTTCTTGGTGACTACTTCTCACCAGGACACCTGATACTGTTTCTGCTCTCAGATCTGCAAGTACAGCTGAGCTATGCATCTGCAATAATTTCCTTCTCTATAAGCTGTGAGGTTATGTGCACAGAGGACAAAAGTGTTTTCTGAATTACAGTGAAACAATTTTGCTAGAAATTTAATGTTAACGCTAGTTTTTGTGCAAGAGTGTTTTTGCCAGACTAGCAGGACATGCAAAAATCTTTATGCAATTTCTTCCTTTTGCAGGTTTTTTTTATATGAGGTGGAAACAAATATCAATAAATAAATATATCAAAATATCACAGTTTACACAGGCAAAAATAGATTAAATGTAAATTGGTTAAACTGTGCAATAGGGAAAAGGAAACAAAAGACAAAGTTGGACACAATATTGCATTTTTTGGAGCTCTACTGGAAAGTGACACTGATGGTCATAAGGATCTGAATCTCAGTCCATCTCACTAGCAAGTGCTGTAAGTTAAATCAACATGTTGGAGGATGTGAGTAATAACAAGTGCAGTGTTTCATGTCTAGCTGATGACAGTAGGTACTTTGAATTTTTGATGTTAGTGTGATGCATGAAACAGAAATGATAATACTTGAGAAACATGTATCCAAGCAGTCATTTCCTATTAAGTTGTTTCAGGGAGCAGACAGGAAACCTGCTGCTAACTGACAAGTTATAGTTGTCATTGCCATCGGTGCAATATCTTGGGTCTTGCCACATAACTTAGCTTTAAGGATGTCTTTTCTTTCTCGAATTTAATCTTTGCCTCTACTGCTTTTTCACTTTTGGATGTTCATTTAGCATTATGTAGATCAGATGTATACCCTGAAAGAAATAAGTCAAGTAGCTATGAGGAAGAGGGACTTGGTCACTGTCTATGTTCTGGAACAACACTTTAACAAAGAGTGGCACTTAATGGATTGATGATAAAATTGCATCTCTGAAGCGGTTTCTACTCTGTGGGCAATTTCTTAGTAAAGGGAAGCTGGAATTTTATTAAAATTCTGAGGTTCCAAAATGTTCATGAGAGTCACTGTATTCTAAGGAACAGGTATTTCCATTTCTGCAGAGGTTCCTTTGCTTTCATTTCTTGTGTCTATTAATGAAATATAAATAATTGTTCTATTTTGTTGTCTTGCTTAAAGTCTCTTGTTCATCATGTTTCTTTTTTTTTTTTTTTTAGGACCAATATTCTACATAAGTTAATGAATCTTCAAATCAGAAGAATTTTGAATAGTTGTTTCAGATCAAGATGACCGTAAGCTTTTTAAATTTAATTGGTGAATTTAATTTAAAAGGGACCTAAAATTTTAAGGAAAAGAGCTCAGGTTTAGTCAAGCTTCTCTAGTTTATGTTTAATATAGATTTTTATCTATACATACATAAGCACGAATATACATATATATGTATATATACATAATCCTCCTCATTACATCTGTGTATATATATATATATATATTTATATTGAGAAGGATGTATTGAATGATCTCTTTACCTTGGACACTTCCTTTACTGAATATATTTTTAAAAATATAATGATGTTTGCTGTCTGTTTCCAATTCTAAGGTAAATATTCTGTTGACTTAATTGTGTCCAAAATACAACATTTTTCTCAGTGTTCTCAAGTTTCATTCATGAGACTTAATAAGAAGTGTTTATCAATGTTGTACCAGCATTTTCCTCCTAGGAATCAATTCACAGGTTTAGAAGAAAAACTTATTTGTCAGTGGAAGGTAGTGTTTTCAACTAAATAGTCATATGCTAAAGGCATTTTTGATGTCGGGTTTTAACTACGGATCTCCTTTATTAATGGAACACAGATTTCAAGGCCAGGCAGGACCATTCGTTTATGTGGTCTGCCTTTCACAGGATAGGATTTCCACATTGCACAAATACGTCCTAGAAGGCCCACCTAGAAGTTTTTACTTTTTTTTTTGTGTTTGTTCTTGCATTTCAGTTAATCCTGAAATGAAGTAAAAAATGTAACATTTTTTCCTCTCCAATTCTTGGGGCTAAGAGCAGAGCTGAGGGATAGAGGGATCACGTAGCTCAAATAGCTAAAGATTCTTGGTCAGGGGATTCAGCAAAGCATGTGAGATATCGCAGACTTAATCCACTGTCTGATTTACAGCAGAACCTTGGTCTTGGTGCTCTCTCATATTCCAGGTGAATGCATGAAACATGGGGAAATCCACTGCTGCATTTCGATATATACAAGTTTTATATAAAAGCTGTTGAAAGGTTGGTTCTGTCTACTGCCCTGCTGGGACAAAAATAATTTTTGAAACATGAACATTTCTGGTTAAATGAAAATTCCTTTTCCAGATGATCTCAGCTAAGAAACTCACAGGTAGCACATGATTTTAATTTGGCAAACAAATATCAAAAATGTCTCAATTCACCTCTGCCCTAAAACTAAAAGGTTTTTCTGTGCATAACCTGAGGCAGGTTAAACCCCGTTACTGTAAAAATCTACAGAGTAATCTTAACCTTGCAGGATTAGGACATCCCTTTTTTTGTGCAGGTAGATCAGGTAATTAGCAGCTTAATCACTTTGCAGATGTAGAAACTATCAGTGTCCTGAGTGCAGTAATAATGGCCCTGATCAGCTTTTCTGGGGGCTCTACTCCAGGGAAGCTCAGTCCTGTGGTCTCACTTTCTCTGAGGTACAGGGTGCTCCTGTTTTGCAGCCTCCTCTCAGCCCTGCCCCCTGGGGGTGCTTGGACCTGGCTCTGGACCTGTGCTCCAGGTGCACTCTCCTGGATGGACACCAGTGGCTGTATGCTCTTGCTTGCCCATACCTCTGTTTTTCTTACCACTCCTGGCTGTACTTGCTAGTGCGACCCAGGATCTATCTCACTGCTGACTGTGTCTGGGGCTATTGGTGCACCCAGTTGCAAACACTTGGCACTGCTGCCATGCTTAAGGCCCTCTGGGACTGGGCCCTTGGTTGATGAGGGTGTTGTCTGCTGAGGTAACTTTCTGCTTCTGGCTCACCTTCCCTTGGAAGCAGCCAGCTTTTGCTGCTCCATGATATGTACCTGTTTGCACACAGAGCTGCAGAAATGGTGAAGAGATGGTACATGCAGGTTGAAGACAATCCTCTTGAAAATTTGAGCCACGCTCTTTAATGTAACTTTAATTAGAGAAGTGTTGGCAGACCAAAAATTGAAGCAGTAAAAATAACACCGTTATAATGTTTGGCTCTTTTATTGTGTAAAACACTGGTTCTTTATGAATCAGAGCTTTGCTATCAACCTGATTTTTCCAAGTGACTAAATGTGTTTCTGTAGTTATTTTTTCCCTAGCATCATTTGCAGGAAATGTAAAGACTTACACTGCTTATGAAAATAGGGAATCTTTCCAAATAATTTCTTTACTATTCATTTCTAATCTGTCATGCCTCTTAATGCAGCTGAAAAATAAACTTCGCCTGCACGGAAATATCCATTTTGAAGTACAATTTATAGATAGGTATTTCACAGTGTTCTTATTTACACATTGTCAGAGGATTGCTAGTGTTTATTAAACTTCTAGCTACTTTCTTCAAATAGTGATAGGAAACTTTTCTGAGCAATATAACTTGCAAGGAGGTAATGAGGTTCAGCTGTGTCACAGAATTGTGGCATTAAGTTGAATGTGATTCAGAGAAAACACAAATGTTTGCAAAAGCCCCACATAAATTTTTCAAAACATCAACAAAAAAAATTATCTTTGTGTATCTTTGCCTTTAAACTGCTATGTCTAATTATACTTTGTGAGGAAGTCCATGTCCATATTCAACTACACTTGTGGCTGACCTTTTTGTCAGCAACAGGTATAGCTTATAGAGCAGATGAGCCTTTGGGATGTCTGACAGCAATGTAAGGAATATGGCTTTATTTTTTTGGACCAGACTGGGCTCAAGCACACCCTTGTTAAGAGATAAGCAGGTTAAGCAAAAGGACTTAACATGTTTGGGGCTTACTAATACATTCAATTGTTATTATGTGCATTTTTGCACCCTTCTTATGGGTGGGTCAAAATAATGTATTTATCAAACTATTTTATCATGAGTTGCATCACTGAGGTGTTTTTTGTGTTGCTGAGGATTATTTACAAATTTAATATATGTAAACATGTTCTACCTAGAAAATGCAGGATATTGTAAAGAAACTTTAATCTTCTCCATAAACTGAATTTAGCAAATTACTCTGAGTAAAGAGTCCATCTTTGTCACTGCATAAGAACAATAGGGAAGGAATTACACGAAGTCAACTAACATTTTTCAAAAAAAGGAAAAAAGCAGGGAAAGTTGGGGAGAATGAAAGTGTGTGTATTTTTGTGTGGGGGTTGTTGGCTCTGCAAACTGACTAACAGTATCTACTTGTAATGTGGTTAGGAATTACCTGAAACGTGGAAGAATCTTAAAAAGATTGACTTCACTGTAAGGCATGAAGCGGTACCTCTACAGTCCAAAGAAGTGTTGGTTATCAGAAGAAAACGTGTACTTTTGGAGGTGAGATCAGTTCTGTGCTCTGAACCAAATGATTTTTCATTTTTTGTTCTGATAACAAGCTGGTGGCAAGCTTCACTGAACTGAGAAATTGTAAACTCTTAGAAAAGACTGTCTAAAGCTAACAATTCAATGTTTCTGCGTAATGTATTCTGAATGAATCTGATCCTTTAAAGCCCACTCCACCAAAATGGGAGTGATGCTTGTGTCCTCTTTATCTTCAATTATGTCTAATCTGTTTCTAATTTAAACATGATAATGCTGTTGTCAGATCAAATACAGATTTTAAATGTTTTATTCTTCTCCACTGGGAATGTTTTAAACGTATGTGGGCTGTCTTTCAGGGCAGTGCTGACTGGGTCTAATAAAGTTTTAGGTAGATTTAAAGGAAATAAGAGTGCTTAAAAGTGAAATGACCCATAGTTCATGAGATGGAACATATTTAAGGAATGGCAGCTAAGGAAAAGTTAGGGAACAGTCTCCATGGATTACCTGCTTAACCTCTAAGGAACCATAATTCAGTAAGTAAGTTGTATCTTTCAGGTTAAACAGCATGGATTTAGAAACAGATGTTTTAAAAACAAAAGTGGTCTCTAGGCTTGTTACTCAAGTATTTTCCAGCATATGGGAAAGTTAAGAATAACCATGATTTTATGAACTGTTATGAGATATCTGTTGCTGTCAATATCTTGGAGTACTAATCGGAGTTTACAGTCAAAATAATAACTGCATCAGCAGTATTTATCAAGGTATATTCTCAAGTATTCCGCATCGTGACAACAAAAAATGTAACAAAAAGAGCTTTCCTACCTAGACATAAATTTTGAAGAAAGTGTAGCTTACCTGAGTACACTGCATTTTGAATGTCCATTCTCATGATCTCTGCACTGAGGAACATTCACAAGTCCCAAATAAAAGCAGCTGATAAATTATTTAAAAGAGGATTTGTTTCTCTTCCGTGATCAAGAACTAAATGAAGAATCCACCTGTATTCTCTGAAAATTCAGTTGATGAAACATTGAAATGATTCTAAAATATATTCTGATTGCAGGCTGATTATGAACTTTGGTCTCAAGTTAGAAGTCAATTTTTTATTTGTGCTTTCTCCTTGCCCTTTGATTTGTCAATGGAGTGTTGTTTGGGCTTGTGGAGCACAGTGGCTGCCGAATTGACAAAAATAAGGGGAGAGATGGTGATGTGTGTGGTATGGTCCCTTTCTTTGTTTACTTATTTTGGGTTTTTAGCGGGGTTGGGGTTGGTACAGAACAATCGTTCAGCTTTGTGTAATCTGCTAACTTGCTGAGGCTGCACTCAATCTCACTGTCTGTGCCATTGATAAAGATATTAAAAAGCACCAGTCCCGAGACAGAGCCCTGAGGGACACCACCCATCACCAGCCTCCGCCTGAATGTAGAGCCATTGACCATAACCCTCTGGCTGTGCCCATCCAGCCTATTCCTCATCCACTGAACAGCCCACCCTTCACTTTCGTGTCCATTTCCAATCTGGAGATAAGGATGTTCTGTGAGACTGTGTTGTGGGCTTTACAGAAGGCGGGCCACCATGTTGGTCAGGCACAGTTTGTCAGTAGTGAAGCTGTGCTGGATGTCTCAGATCACCAACTTGTCTGGTCTGTGTTATTTTATTGTAATTTTCACCTTGCTTAGGCTTGGAAGAGCTGTAATGGAAACGTATATGGAAGGAAACACTTTATAAAAAGAATCTGAGTTGGCGGCATCATTCTTGTGATTTCCAAAAAATAATCCTAAATCCTACTTGAAGAAGACTTTACTACCACTTGGCCTTGAAAAGCAATGCTACGAGGGAGTGTCAAATTATTCTGAATGACTTTGCACTTTCATATGGGAAACAGCAATGCTGAATAAGAAAAATAAATGCCATAAGGATACAAGTAGCTGGTAATCTGGAGCCTGAATCCTTAGCTGTCAGGTGTTTCCTCTGAATTCAGAGGGAATTGGTCATGGCCTGTCGCTGCAGAACAGAACCCAGGTCACCCTGTTATATCGTGATAGGTCTAGATAGAAAAGAACTGTAATAGGCTGGATTGGGTCCAGCTTTCCCAAGAGCTGGGGTATGTCAAGCCTGCATGGTTGTGCTGCTGCAACTTTTTTCACAGATAAAGTCTCCAGATTTCATAAACTTTAGCTAGAGTAGGAGTGCTGTTGCAGCATATTGTTTGGTGTGAGATCCAGGAAAGCCTCTTGCAGACAACAAATACCTTCTTGAAGTGTGTTAGTTCTTTGTGTCTGGGACAGCTTTAGTCCTCTTTTGAACACACTAGCAGAGAGAGTTGATAAAATGGGCCCACACTAACCCAGTGTGAATTGGGCTAGTCCTCTGGGTAGCAGAGAGCCCCGGGTTGAACTGACCTGAGTTGTCATCTCTTGTGGACTCATTCTTTTACAGTATAATTCCTTGCTTATCCAAGCAGGCCTTGTCTTATCCTAAACAGCAAAACCATTGAGAGAAGTTTGAATTGGGAACTTTTCCAAATTAAGGGAAAGTTCAGATCCAGACTTGAATATCTATATTGGCACTCTCTTGGACTTTATCTCATCTCTGCTTCTCCATGAAGGAGACTCTGGAATGAACATGTTTCCTTATGCAATAGGAGCATCCAAGAATTAAGTGACAGCAAGATGGTTTTTAACCTTCCTATAAATTGGCAGGGTTGAATTAAAGACAGTTTTTGACACCTGAACAAGTCAGTGTAGGCTGTGTTTGGAGTTAATGGAGAGAAATGAGGAGTTTCTGGGTGCAGTTCTTTTGACCTATTTGGATATGCCCCGTAGGTCAGGATGGGTTACATGCTATCCACTGCTAACTCTTAACTAGACATCCTCTGACTGTAAAACTGTTTCTAACTAGATTCTACATCAACTTAGCTAACTAGCTTTGCAGAAGACAGTAGGATTTTCTGCTGAATATTAGCTTAAACATTCGTGTACAGATTTTGACTATATTTATTAACACTCATATAATAGACTCTATCTGCTGTAAACTTACTTTTATCCCTTTGCTCATGCAAAAGATTCATGCATTTGTGTGCCTAATGAGGATCCAATCATGAACAAAAATAACTGAGAATGAGAGTGGCTTGTTCAAGTTTGTGCATAGATAACTTTTGCAGCCTAATCTTTGTGCTTTTGAATGGCAAACTCGGGATATAAAATTACACATGTACACTTGGAGAACAAAGGTGGTGTTTAGCATTTTATTTATAATAAAACAGCATAAAATTATATTAATTTCTATTATGTCTATAGTTCTCTTTTTGTGTTGCTGCCCTACATCTGTCCTCCAGTGCTAAATATACAAATTGGTTTTCTCTGTTATTTACCTGGAAAAAGCTCGTTTGACTGGTTTGCTCAGCAATGGTCTCATTCATTGCACTGTTAAGCAGAAAAGTGGATACCTAAGTGTGTGACATACTGAGGATAGCAATTGGCTATGTGAATAGGAATGAAAAAAGTTATTCAAAGGAGGAATAACTTTCTCAATTTTGCTCTAATATCTAGTATAATTCAAATAGGTCCTAGAAGTTCATTTCCACAGAGCTAAATGCAGCTATTAACCTCTAATTAAACAAATGAACAAATTAAATGCTCACTTGGGACCCCCAAATGCAGAATTGTTTCAAACAAATTACTTAATCTTTGTAATTCTGTAAACCTGTCCTCCTCTTATCTCTTACTGTATTTGAAATATTCCCACTTGTCTGCCACTTCTGTTGTTAGACTGGATAGAAAGCTGTCCAGATGAGAGATTATCTGCTTTACCTTGCTTTTATATTAATTTGCAGGCTTCATGATTTTAGAGGTGTATGTGAGAGAGTACAGGTATATGTCTAAATATAAATATGCTTATACCTTTGTTTATAGTGGCGTAATTGACGAGTCCAGCAATTTTCTGTGAAGTGTTGACAGTGAGCAGACCTTTGTTTGTTTGCAGAGAAAAATTTACATCATCAGTACATGGCAGGGGCCTGGCACTCACAGTCCCCTATTAGCTTTATGCATTACTGACCTCCACAGGCATTTTAGGGGAAGACACAGCAGGAAGAGATGAAGGTCAGTACAGAAAGTGTTATTGCTTTTACAGGCAAGTATTGTGTATTTAAACATTGTCTTACACCATTTTTGCAGGTAAGACTTGGTTGTTCTTTCTGGTAAAATCATTGGTCCATAAGAATTTTTTTTTAATTTCAGTCTAAGGGTCAGTGATAAGGAGCACTGTCAAGTTCCACTGGGTCAATGTCACACTATACTTCAAAACCCAAGTGAAGCTGTGATCATGTCAAAGTTCTCTGGGTGCCACTGCATCCAGATTAAGACACAATTGTGTGCATTATTCTTCCTCATTTGTTCACACAAAGTTTGTCTGTGTATATGAAACCCAGATTTGGAGATGTGATGAAATGTGAGTTGAACCCCTTCCTGTCCTATTCCAACAGCTGGATTTAATATGTTTATTTCCTCTTTGCATAGAATTTATTAATAATTAAGCAAAGTGATGTGATACTCATTGACACGTGTGTTTACATTTTGAATACAAAAAGTCTCTTCCTTATCTATTAACAGCTCTAAAAGTAAAATGAAGGGAGTAAATATTTCCTTCAGCATCCAGATTTAGATTATTGGAACCACAGGAATTCCTTGAAGCAGAGGGGAGTGTTTGAGTTTGAATAGACATCCAGGGAATGTTTTAATGTGTAAAATTTTTTGATTATCTGAAAATGTAAATCTATTGGCTAGGTAATTGAAAGAAAATAGAACAGGTCTACAGTCTTAGTGAATTTCCTGATACTTCTCTAACAGCAAATACATTGCTTTCTAAATTTTAATAGTTTTCATATGTTAAGGGTAAGGGTGATTTCATGGTGACTGGGGGCTACCAGGTGTAGAACCCAGCTTACCATGACGATGGGCACTGGGCAGCAATTCTGTTGGGTCGCAGGCAGTAGCATTGACCAGAGGCACCTTGTTATATACAGTGGAACCCTGAAGACATGGCCTGACTGTTGAAGGATTCCCACAAGTTTGTAAATGTATTATTGGAACTGTAGCTCATTTACACTAAGACTGATTTAGGGCATAAAAATCTTGGTGGGGGAACACACAGACAAATCTTTAAAATTCAATTTTCAGGGCAGAATTGCCATTTTTTATTGGATAAAATGAGGAAATCAAGTTAATGGTCTGACTCTATGCTCTTCATCTTCTATTTCAAAGAAATAAATACAATCCATGCCTGTATGGTTGCATGACCCTAGTTAAGCAAGCTTTAGATGAGCTCTTAGAAGTTTATGGCACAAAAGCCACAGAAACATGGCTTATCAGCAACGAAGTAATACAGACATAAACGGTGAGTTTAAAAAAAAAGAAAAAAGTGTAGATGGGGCATTGTGTAGTAGGCTTTAAGTGACTGCAGAGTATTCTGTTTTCCAGGGGAAGGCTACGGTCATGTGTTGCTGCAAGTGTCTGGCTCGATTCCCAGGCGTGTGGCTCAGTTCTTGAATGATCAGGATCGGGAAACACCACAGAGTTATGGGGATATGTCATAAACAAAACAGGCTCTGGGTGCGCCTCATGCTTAGCACATATATGGAATAAATATTTGAGGAAGGAACTTTGAAATAATGCTGTTTGGGTTTTTGGTCAAGTTTTCTGAACCTATGAACTCTCCTCAAGTGGTCTAAGAAACAATCTGAAATTATTCTGCCTGTGAACTGTGCAATATTACAAACTTAGACTTCAGACTTACTTTAACTCACCTTGCAGAAAAAGCACTAGTAGTTCATTACCATAACCCTCCTTTGGATGGAAATGCTTTAGTGGTGTCTGCACGAATAAGCAATGAAGAGTAGTGAGAATAAAAATCCTCACACAGTACCATGTGAACCCACAGTGTCTGCCTCAATTTGTACCTTTTCAGTATCTGACAGTGAATGATAACATTATTGCAATGGTATTTACAGGCACTGCTGGAGTATGGGGTCTGTCATTTATTTCTATTCTGAATTGTTGTGCATGGCTTTAAAAAGTGCCCGAGGCTGAAATGTATTTCAGAGGTCGTCAAGGAGGAAACAAAGTGGTTTTTTCACTACTTTTTACGAAATTCGGCAAATCAATTTGAAGTTGGAGGAGTTCCAAACCTAAATGCGCGTTATTATGGATTCAGATGGATAAGATGGTTCCTGGCGGGGATAAGTTTGTCATAGTGTCTTTCAGGAAATTATACAACTGTCTTTCATTTTCTTCTATATTTCTTTAGCCTGAAGAAAGGAAGTTTCAAAATGGCCATTTAATAATCCCCTAGAAGAATAACCTTTGTAGCGATCCTATTTTGTAACATAAGAACCATGAAAACCTGGCCTTGGATGGATTATAACAGAATCCTGTCTGTTGACTTATATTTTATGATTAAGTCACTAATCTGGCATCCAGCTTTACTTGCATTTGTTCAGAATGACAGGAGTCCCTTTCAGTGGTCATCACAGATTTCTCTTTTCATCAGCTTTTCCTCAGAGGTAATTGCAGCTGTACACAAGCCATTCAGTCTCCAAAAGACGACAAAATTTATTTTAATGTCCATGAGTGCACAGTTACCTCAGAGATGAAGTTATTGTTGTGGAAGAATAGAAAAAGCTCCTTCTGCTCTGATGAAACAGAATGCCTGACAAGATTAGGAAGCAAAAGATCTTCCTGATTTTTATTTTTTTATTTATTTTTACATGAGAATAACATTGTTCAGTTTTTAAAATATAAGTTCATTTAAGCTTTAACTCGTTTTACAGAACCCAAATCTTTTGTAAAGCTTATTTCTAAATACATTCTATTGGTTTTAGTATCTTGTACCATAATGATTTTGCCACTGCAATTGCAGTCACTGTAAATGGGAGTGGTGCAGCTAACTGGTTTTTGTTAATGAGAATTTTGGATACTAATGGTTTACTTGAAGTTTGGAATTCAATGAAGCATTAGTCCCAAACCAAAACCTTGTGTATCTGCATGTTAGGTGGACTTTTTTTACATTCTAGTCCACTGATTTACATGTAGGAGATACTTATAATTGTGGTTATACATCATCTTCAAGTGTCTCCTAGAGCTGTTTGCATAGTGGAGTAATTTCTCAGAAATAAAGTCACTTCATGCTGGTGTAGAGCACCCAGACAGTGCGTTACTTAGGGTAGCTGTAATGCAACGTTGTTTACTGAATACATATTCCAGGTGATTGTTTCCCAGAGAAGTTCAAGAGAACTTATGGGATTTTTTTTCATTAATTCCATTAAAAGATCCCATTTCATTTGGAGTCATTGCATATACTAAAGCAGGTAAATAATATATATTACTGCTTTCCGTTTCCCTGAGTATCAAACATTTACCTTAATTGAATTTTCTTTGAGAATCTTGAGACAAATTCAGTCAATACATTTTATGACTGCAAGAGAGATACACCTGCTTATCTCGGATTTGAAATTCAGCTTTTTCTTTTTTGTTACTTGCACACCTCTCATCAATTAATGCTACTGAAAATACACTGAATAAGAAGTGAACTGATTCCTAGTTGTGGAATTTTAATACTTTAGAAATGTGTTTTAACTTCAAAAACAAGCAAAAAATCAAACCATAAAGTTAAGGATTCCTTCCTTATAACAAACAGAATTCTAGCACCAAGGACAAAAAATCCTCTTAGATTACTTTTCAGCATCAGTAGGTTTTAAACGTGAAACTTATATTGTTGCATTTGTATACCATACATATTCATAAATATTCACCTGCTGATGAGTTGGAAACCATGGGCATTGCTTAGAATGTAGTAGGAGCTGTTTGTTTATTTTTAAAATTTTATAGACAAGTATTAAAGATTGGATGAAAACTCCATGGAAACAAATAAATGATGAGCACATGGAGATGGAGCTCAGAAGATTTGCAAATGTGATCATTTCCCTAATGAACAGTGTTGCGCTACTTGGAATAATCTCTCGTGTTCTGAGTACTCTGCATTATGTAGGAGCCTGTAGCTTGTTAAATTCCCTTCATTAGAGGGTTTTTGAACTCAAAGGATTAAAAAAATTGGGGAAACAAGTATTATAGGATTGAACTCCCAAATCTCAAAGTACTTCTGAAAATATCCTTCTGAGTTTTTTTTCTTCCATTACCAGGAAATTACCCAGCTGGCTTTCACATAAGATTCAGAAGTCAAATTCCAAGCTGCAGTCACTACCCTGCTTGCTTCTTTATTGCTTCTGTCTTTTTGTTCACAACTGTCTGCTGTGGAAGAAATGTAGACCTGTCAAAGCACTAGGACATGGGATATGTGCTTTTGAATCAATGATTAAGCATCTGAAAAGAGCTGAAGTTTAAGAAATTAAACCTTCTTGTAATTCAGAACCCAGCAATTATGGGCATAATAGTCCTTATGTTCTGGATTTGCAGAATTTTGGATAACTTTATTCCTGAAATGTTTGTGCCTTATTTCTAAGGCAAAGTTTGTCAGATGAATAACACATGGAAGACTTTTTCTTTGTTCAACTGCACAGAGGAGCTGTGAGAGAAACAGATACATGTAGCTGAAGCAGCAGGAGAAACGGCAGTAGCAAGAGATAGATGCACATAATGGTGAATGTAAACTAAGATCCTAAGGATGGCTTATAGGAATTAAATATCAACTGGATGCATAATAATCCAGAATCTGTTAGATGTCTCTCTATTCTACCCTACTTTAAAGATGGAACTGTGACATAAACCCCCAGTGTTTTGGGGATATGAATGATCAGGAGGTGAAGGAACTGCTAACTTAAAAGAAACAAATGTAGAAGGTAATAATTCTCATTATTTCCTATCTTAAAAATTTTTGCATGTATTGGGGACTTATATGAACCTAAACATACCATTGGTCTGTTCTCCAAATGTTGCAAAGCAGTCTATATAGACACAAATTTCACTTTGGTTTGTGGCAGAAGGATGAGGTCACTGAGTATTTAAATATTTTGTACAGTGTGGGGTAACATCAAAGTGGAATTGAAGAATGTCTCAGTAGCTGGGGAACTTTCTAAAGGCTGATGAGACAATGGCCGAGATCTCTTGGGGGAGAAACTTGAATGGGAGCCTATCATATGCTTTTGTTTGAATGCAACTTTTTGAGTACCAACTGTTTGAACAAAAACTGTCTACTGAATTTTACACAAAATTTTTACAGGTTTTGTTTTCCCCAGGGAAAGCTTTCCTACTGTATATCATGGTATCTCCTAATCTTTCTAAATTTAAGAAATATATTTACTTGCCCCTATATAGTTTTCTGTGGATAGGAAAATGTTATTAGCCCTATTTTACAGCTGAGAACTTGAAAGTTCTGTGATTCTTTAAACGACACCTTCAGAACTTTTGTGAAAGCAAATCTCCTAAGTCCTGGCCAGAGCTCTTAATGTTGGACTTGCCCTTCTTGGAAACAAACATTCCATTTCTAATTACAAGGCTGCTGTCACCAGTGCAATGAGTTAATTTCAGATCCTGTAGATAACCTTAATATCTTATCAAGACAATGTAATGTTCAAGGAACTTCTTATTTAGAAATTGGCAAACCAAAAATATTTTGCATAAATGAGTTGGAAAATATCGTGATTAAAATAATATTAATCCATCTGGAGAAAAGATGTCCTTACTGGTGAATCATTTATCAACAAAGTGATTTTGTTATGAGCATGCTTCAGATGTGCACCTAACAGAAGTAATTGTTCCTTATCTTGAAGGGTGACCAGCTGTGTCTATGTGCTCAAATGGTTTAACTTGTATTTCAGCAAAACAGGAATTGTTCTGGTACACAGAGCTGTTTTGCAGATTAGTACTTCAGGTTTATGATGGTTTAGAAACACCAGTGACCTTAAAACAATGGAAATACTTTCATTTTTACAGCATGTTTCCTCTGATGATGTCAAACACCTGTTTAGAGAGTAAGATTATATAGAAAGATTGCGGTATAGAAAAGAGAAGAATGATTTGGCTCTGTTTGACTCCTTTCATTTTGTTCTGCTTTGGTTTCATTTCCTTCAATAATAACTAATATTTCTAATACACCTACTATAGTAGTTCTAAAAACAGTTCTAAAAAGACCTATTACCAGAAGGATTCTATGATCCCTGTGGAAGACGTGAGTCCCACTTCTTCTCTATGATGCCACTTCCTCTCTGCAGTTGTTTTACTGATAATCATTTCTGAGGGTAACCATTCAAAGCAGGGAAACATTTTATCTTAGATTGTTGTGTTCTTTCATCACTCTTCTTAGCCCAGTGAATATTATTCTAACTGTAGGTTTCTTCAACATCTGTCAACAGATTGCAAAGTGCTAAAGTTACTTGATACATTACCTAAAATTTGGTGACAATAAGAATCTGGCAGTATAAACAGTGGTTATATGTACTTTTCAGTGTCCTGTGTTTTGTGATGAACATGTCAGTTTATTGAGTGGTGTATTTCCTTGCCTGATGTTCTGCTGAATTGAAAGATATGAAGCAAATAACTCTACAGACCTTAGCCTCCCTGTGCAGACCGCATTATCTGTTGCATCTAACAGGAGAAGCTCAGTTGATCCTGAGGTCAGAGCCAATTAGACAGCATTGAGGAGAACCCAAGGGAAAATGGGTATCTTTGTCGTCCATTCTGTCATCCTAGAACCATTTGCTAGTTGTACAAAGCATGGTTATTGTCTGTATTCTTTTTTCTCTTCCCTTGACTCTCACTGAAGTGTAATTTTATGCAAAGATGATGGAAAGATTGTTGTTGAAGCTGAATTAGAAATCCCAGAATGTAAAGACTTATGTTTCTAATTAAAAGTGTCCTCACACACTGGCAATGAAATAACTTAGTAAGTTTGAGGAGCCAGTGTAACCAAAACTGCCTAGGCTTAGAAGCCAGAACAAGTGTGTACTGAGGTTTAGACACAATTGCCTGATATGCAGCCTAGGCTCCTGAGAGGAGCAGGAAGTCTGGATAATCAAAAATAATTAGTCAATTTATTTTCCCCACCAAAAATCCCCAAACAAACGAAACAAAACCTGAAAGACATTAATATTTTCTGTGGGAAAATGATGCTTTGTGTACATTTCCTGTCAAGAAAAGTAAATGAAACCATATATTGTCAATCAAAAGTAGCAGCTGCTTTTGACTGAGTCATTACTGTAGTGTGGCATAAGACAGAGGTCCCAGTGACCAAGTAGCTCCACAGTTCATGCTGTTGGTTCCCTTGGGCCTCTACACTGGAAAGTGCAGTTAGTTATTTTTATTTCCCACTCCTCCCCCGTGGAACCTGAGTCTCTGCTGGACTGTGTATCCCATGACACACCATACTGTCTTCCTGTAGTTTAGCCGCTGCCACCAATAATGGGATGTAATGCAGTCACACAACAATGTGCAGTATGAAATATGGGCTGCCTGGAGAATGTGAGCCATGGAGGATGAGAACTTAGGACTGTGCAGATGGATACAGAGATTAATATTGACTCAAAAGGTGGAGATTAATATTGACTGAAAAGTTGAAAGATTTTGTCTTTTTGGGTAACTATTTAAAAAAAACCCACTTTTGTTCGGAAAGAAGATTTTATTATAACTATTAGTTGCCTGTCAGAAAAAACAGTATCAGACTATTCTGCAACACGGAGATTTCATACTTGATCTGCTCAAATTGCGGATAGAGAAGGAAGGGAAAATTAATTAAAAGAAAACTGGTTTTCCTCCAGAAAAAGAAAATTGTATTCCCTGGGAGACCCTAGTTTCCCTTTAGCACCCACTAACCTCCTTTCTTCTCTGTTCTCTTGTCTTGCTAGTGCACTCAGGTGCCTGATCTACAGGCTAGTTTAAGAGTTTTCAAGAGAAAACCAAAAGTCTCACCTCATTTTCCTCCTGAACTTTCATTCCTGCCTCAGAAACTTCAGTCACTCACTCACAGCACTCATACTTTTGTCTGAACCCAAGGCGCAAAGTGAGCAGGGGAAAGACAGATAGGTTGGATTTTACTTTTTCCACAGAGATTTTAATTTTTTCTACAGTAAGTAACTAATTTAGTGTTTTCAGTAATATTCAGGTTGTCTGAAAGAATAATAAAGTCCTATCCATAGGCAACTGCAGGTCAGTCAGCTATAGTGTCATCTTACTTGTGCTGCTCAACTAGTGATTTTGACCTTGGTGTGAATGGATCATTCACTCAAGTGATGAGAGTTAATTTAGCCTTCATAATAGCCCAGAGCTCAACCTTTTCAGAGCTGCAATTGTTTCAGTGACGCCAAATTATATGCAATCACTGAGTAACATGAACAGTGATCCACTGCTGTGTCTTTGGATGTAGGCCACCAAAATAATTCTTTTCATACGGGTAGGAAACAGGCTAAAAATTCATTCAGTGCTGCACATTGTGGAGTGTATGAGCTGTGTTACTGTATAAACAGCATACTGAGAGAAAATAAGGTTTGGTGATTTTTACCTCATTTTTTTGTTCTGTAGCTCTTTTCTCCCTTGAGGGAACTCTATGGGCTCCATTTAAGGGAAATCTCTATTAAATTCTCTCTCTTGGATCCACAAGCTTTTATATCCTATTGTTAGAGCTTGGGGAGAGAGGCACAATTCAAGACAAGCATACAAAAAATGAGTTATTTTCATCTGTCTCTGCAAATTCACATAAGGTGTGAAGTAGGACTTTTTAGTCAAAGGAGACTGGGTGAAAAGAGCAGTACACCAAAGGTTTTATTCATAACAAACCTGTGTTCTGAGCAGGCAGATCACAGTGTGTTTTACAGGACTGAGGTCTTTCACAGTGTAACTTGTGTAGCTCAGAGCCTGGGGTTAGGACAGAGGTTGTTCTGTCCTCCAGGGTGCTGAGCTGCAGTCACCTGGCCTGCCCAGGTTCCAGGTCTGTATGTTTTGCATTTTGCCAGGAAACAGGTTTAGCAAGAAGATCTTCAGAAGCAACATGACAAATTTACTAAGTGTTAATAACTCAGTAAATAACAATTTACTTAGTGTTAATAACATGCAATGTTATTAACACATAGTAAAGATATTAATATGAATTGCTTCCATAAGAATTTAGAGGAAATAGTATCTACATTAGGTAGAATAACAGTGAATTTAGAAGGAACTCTCAATTTTTTGCAGAAAAAAATCATTGAAGCTGCCGCAGCATCTGAAAATAAGCTACAAAATCAGTTAAAATGATTTGATAGATATTGAGACTCTGCACTTAGGAGGGTGAAATCTTCAAGGATATAGAAGAATGGTTGGAAATCATCAGAAAGTCTGCAATCACAAGTAGGTATGGGAACCTGTTATGCACAAAATGTATAAAAATGGTAATTTTAAACAAAGACATTAGTCTTATGGTGTAAATCAAATCTGTGAAACCTTAGTGGTTTATAAAATTTAAATGCCAAAGTCAAGTAATCTGTAGAAAACATTATACTACTTGCCACTGTATCAATCTACTAAGGATGTGTGTGTTTAAAATCTTGTTTCTTTCATCAGTGCAAACATTCCCCTGTTGCAAAGGTGGGATTCTGCATGAGTCTGTGCCTTAATTTCTTTGGCAGGCTCTGTCAGAAAGATTTGTCTTGCAACCATTTAAAAAGCAGATTTCTGTTTATTGTTATTTCATAGCAAATGTAATTGTGAAGGACTGTTCTGGGGTCCCCATCCCCTCCTCTCTATCCCCTCCCCCTCCCACTCCTCCCACCCCTCAAATCCAAAAATACTTTATTGTTTTTGTTCAGAAGCATCATTTTCTAAATTAAGATGTCCAGATGCCTGGGAATAAGTCTAATTCATAGTGACTGTCAGTGGCTTCTAGGGCCATGAAAACAGGCACTCTGGGCCACCTCTTCAGTGTCACCATTCCCATCAGGATGGGGAATTACATAGCAGTCTGATGAATGAAGCTGTTCAGGGATCCTGCTTTTCATGTTCCTCTGACACAAAGAAGTCATCATGATCAAGGCAATCAGGCCCCAAAGAGTTGTTGTTTCCCTCCGCTCCCCAGCCCCTGCATTTCCTGTAGTAAACACGAAGTGTATAGTGACTGTTTTGGAAGCAGGATTTTAAAGTATACGTGTGGTACTTTAAACATCTATTAGCTTTATCACGTGTGCTGTTACAGACTAGCATTCCAAGTGCAGTATCAGACTAGTATTTATCTGTTCTGAAATTAAGTTCTGGGAGCCAGCAGAAAAGTGTATTTTTGTTATTAAGGAGTAAAATTAAAATTGTAAGAAAACAACACCATTATTAGTTTGCAAAAGTTATTTGCTTTGATTAAAAGCACCAATAAATGTGTCTTGGTTCTATAACTGCTCCATTTAGCACTTGACATATAATAGGTTTTTTTCCCCACAGTGTAATATCTCCATTGAAATATAATTATTTTGCAGATTGCTCAACTGAATGCCCTTATAAACATGCTGTTAGGGGAACTCACCCCTGGTGATCATCAGAACATCATGACAATATGCACAATTGATGTACATGCGAGGGATGTTGTAGCCACGCTTATAGCACAGAAGGTAATTTGTTGCAGAGCAATTACACTAATGCATTTTTAAAAGCATAAAATAAAGAATAATTTCATTTGTTGAAAAGATATTCTGGTGGCTTATGTATGGCAATGACAGAATATTTTGATTAAATCCATTTTTGTCCTTTTATATTTTTTGCTTTAGAGTTAGATAATTACATTTACCAGTTAAAGAATTAACATTTAAAAATATATAGATATTTTGTCCAAATATTTAAAGACTTACATTAAAAATGTGTGCTGTAATGTGACAGCAGGTTTCTCATTAATTTGCCTCCAATTACTGATCTTTTCACAACTAATATAAATCTCACACTTATTGGAGATAGCTAGAAAGTTTAATATATACAAAATATAAGATAGCAATTACGTTATGTTTCCAGATAGCTTTTGGTTTTTTTCTATAAATAGGTTTTATTTCTATATCAGTCTCTGAGGTGGAGCCTGTACTGCTAAATCTTTCCATGCCTGACTTCTGCACTGCCAGTGCCTATTTATAGTAATTTGTTACTCCATCTCCAGATTGTGAGCACTCAGACAGGAAGGAGCTGGTGAGAGACACCATGCAATGTCTGCTCCCTTATGCATGGTTAGGCAGGTGAGAGATAGCAGTTCTATCTTCCATTCCTCCTACCTGCAACCAGCTGACCTCCAAAAGGGGCACAGAGCCCCCAGCTTGAATGAGCAGCTTCATTCCAGAGTCAGACACCTAGAGTTTTTCTGTTTATTCATGAGCAGTAACAAAGGAGAAGAGAAAAACTGTGTAGATATGAAGTGTGTGTGTGAAGTGCATATCTATTCACCTATCCTCTATAGCCTGTCATCTTTCTATGCATCTGTTGCATTTTAACATTTACTCACTGTAAAATCCACTTTTTGGCAACACATAGCTGTCAAGATGAAGGATTGTGCTGTTTCTCTGCATTTCCAAACACCCTCCCATCCCCACAAAGGTAAAGAGTTCATTATTTTGCTTTATTATAAGTCATAATTTTGCTGCAAATCAGACACAGCATTGAGGTTTCTCAGAAATCCAGTCTTTACATAAATGGCCTAAATAAATAGTTCAAGATGAATACCACAGTGAACTTGTGAAAGTAAAATTGTTTTACTTGAAAGAATGAAATAGAAACAGTTCACAGTAAATTATTGTAGTCTGCCATGAAACCTTGTCCAGGACAAAATGGTCTCTTAGCCTTTTTAACTGGTATTCTGTAAAACTGAGGAAAAAAAGCAAAACCAAAAGCAACACGAGCAACAAAAAAATCCCTTAACAGTCTTACAGTTGCTGAACAAAATCCATTCTACTGAGCATAATCACTTTGTTGTGGTGTGATGCATAATAGCAGTTGCATCGAAAATTTGCAGCAATTTAAAATATTCTTTTCACTGAAATTGTTTATCCACATTGCCAAAGCCTTTAAGGAAGTACTGATGTTTTTCATATTGTCAGGAGCAGCTGTTTGTGTCTGCTGTGGCTGTCTAACCGCTAACTAGGCAGATGGCACACAGTAGCTGAGGTGTGTCTGTTGTGTACAGGACCAACTTTTCTGGCTTATAGGAAGCACAGCTGCCATGCTATGATGATGATGATGATCCTTATGTATTTCAGACATTGGACGCCTTATACAGGACTGCATGCTTTGAAGGGGTGATTAGGGTCTTTAGTACACTGAATAAGTACTTAAATAATCAAACTGACAAGCTGTGTGGAAATATGGAATCCCTATTAATGAGAATTTTGGGTAGGGATCAAGGGACTCTGTAAAAACCAAGTAAAATTATTTGCCACAGATACAAACATCTCAATATGATATAGCATGTAAATATCAGTATAAAGTACTTCAATATCTACTAGAGACAAACACGTTTATGAATGAATAAGTATGTTTTACATCATTAACTCTGGTCACTTATTCAAAGAACATGCTGTAGAAAATACTGGACAGTGAAAACTAGAGAAGGCCTAAGATTTTTGTCTCAGTTGGAAGAAACTTGATCCATAGAATATTGGAACCAGCAACACTTCTTTTCCTGTGTCTTGCTTGTAGTAATTAATATATTAATATCTACCCTTTTTTCTTCTAAAGAACTACTTCCTTAATATTCTTGTGCACTGGTGTAGCATAAGAGAGCTGGAGGCAATAGTAAGATGTGTCTGGGGCTTAAGGAAGCAACGAAGTGCTTACCAGATGCTGCATTTCCTGTTGACTTAAGGCATTAGTTCATTAGGCCAGTAATCAAAACCATGTGCTCTGCTAACAAACCATTTCATTACCTGAGTGCTGGAGCATGCACATACTGTTTCCAACTAACTGGGACCTGATCCAAGTCAGTGAAAAGTCTCTTGTTGGCATCAATTGGTGGTAGAAGAGGTTGTCTGTGGATGGTTGTCCTTGTTAAGGTTTGTGTCTTCACATAGCTCAGCTGAAAATATTTTAGCCAGAAATATGGAATTACTGTATCTTTTCTGTGTCTTGTTAGTGGAGTTTATGTTCCATAAAGTATCTCAGCCTTGTTACAAAATCTAGAAAAAAAAAAATTAGGAGCCCATCAGGTTGATGGGCATAATTGTTTGTTTTTCAGAAATCCCATTGCTAGCCTTTATTTTCTAAAGAAAGAGGTCGAGGTTTTGAGCAGACGTAGAGATTGGTTCATCACTTTAGTCCTGAGTTAAGAGCTGAAACTATTTGAGATACAGACTGGGCAATGTCACCTCAGGAGTGCTTATGTTGACCACTGCTGTGTATATAGCAAAAATGTCCAACTTCAAAGCTTACAGTAAGGCTTGTTCTTGATGGCAGTAGAAATGACCTAATAAAATCATAATCCGCAGTACTTTCTAAATAGCTGCAGCCCTAAAAAAGCATGAACAAATATAATACGAAATCAGAATTGTAATTGAGTAACATGTTTGTTTCTTCAGCTTAATGCAATGCTATCACTCTCCAGATATAATTTTGTAAGTTTGGAAATAGTTGTAAGAACAATAACTTCCTTGCATGTGATAAAAACAGCTGATGAGAAAAGCAGGGAAGTTTGATCACTTCGATTTCACCAAATGGGAAGAGGGAGATATCAATTATCTCTTAGGTAAAGCTGTGGGATCAATGTGTCAGAGAGGTGTACAAGAACAAAAAAAGGAGGATGACTCATGGAGTGGAAGGTGGAAAGACAGAGCATCTTGATCAGGAAAGGACAAAAGAAATAGTCTGATTCCTCAGAAGCCGATGGAGGCAGACCTGCAAGCAAAGTACAAGGTGAGCAGTTTACAGCAATAACAAGAAATACTGCAGGGTTAGAGGATCATGCAGAGATGGTCACAGAAGAAAGCAGAAGTACTGCAGTGCTAAGGGAAAAGGTTTTCAGAAAGTCACAGATATCAGAAAGCACATGGAAGACAATCACAAAGGTGAAGAAGATGAAGATCAAGGGCGGAGAAGAGGACTAATGAGCCTGGGAGATTTAGGACAAGCAAGGAGAAGCACTGGTGCCTGCCGCAAAGGAGATGAAAGAAGAGAGATTGATAAATAGGAGAAGGGATTTCTTCAAGCAGGTGAAAAAGATCACTGGGTAGGAAGTGAAGAAATCTGCCTTGACTGAGGCCAGAAAAATTTGGTGAGGCAAAATCAAAAGAGAGGAACAGGTGAGAGTTCTTCAAGAGCATTTACATGTGGTACAAAACCAGAAGAAATTCCTACTTTATTTTTTGAGGGAATGCTGGCATATGCTGTTTCAGGGTAAGATGCCTTTGGAGTTGGAGAGCTGGGGAAACACCACTGTGGATGGAATTACGGAAACATCAAATGAAAGAAGATGCATGCATGATGGAATTTACTCATGGAGCATCACAATCTAAATACACTGTTCTGTTTGCCTATGTTCAGTTTTACATACCTGACTCTGGGAAATAACACCTTAGGGGGAAAAAAACCCTGAATAACCAACCAAACCAACAAAAACTTTGCAAATTCAACCAGAGCAATTTATTGCTTTTTTGAGGAAACCTTGTATTTTGGAATGAAACATGCTCTGTGAGTAGCTACCATGCTTTCTGTGGGTTCAAACTACCAGAGTGTGTCAGGCTTTCCTCAGGTAGTCTTCGTTTTTCCTGCTGGAGCATATGAGCTAGAAGATCAAAGGTGTCGGCTGCTCACCCTCCCCTAGTGTTGCTTTGTGTTTCAGTAGTAATTTCTGGTTTGACTTTTTTCCCCCTGTGGGTAGAACTTGCAGACAGGTTAGGCACAGCAAGTCCAAGACTTCACAAAAAATATGTATTATGCTATTTTGACTGATGTAATATTTTTCAGTTGCTCAAAATATTTTTCTGCAGAAATCTCAGAAATGTTGACTGTACTTGTGTGAAGTCAATCTCACTAGAGTAATTCCAAAGAAAATTTGGCCCTGAACACTCAGATTAAAAATGGGGCACAAAGCTTGAACTAAGTATAGCCTGGTAGGATTGAATACTGCATTTCACTGAGACCAGAAGAATTTTTGTACAGAAGGAAGAAACTGTGAAGAATCTTCTCACTGTCCACAGCCTGTTATGAACTGCCTGTTATTTTACTGCTTACTACTGGTACTGTGTCAGTCATAATTGTTACTCCAAATTTATCATCTCAAATAACAAACCATAAGAAAGAGTAGGCTGTGACAGGAAAAAAAAATTGTTTCAAGTCATGGAGTTTGACATATCTCAATAGCCTTTATCCTTTTTTGCTGTTTCTTAAGCTAAGCAACCAGAAAAGTGAGATAGAGGCACACAGAATCCCTGTGCTATATATGTATGACTGTTTAAAATGTTCTGTTTTCTCTTGATTTTATTAATTCAATGCAACAAGAAATGTGAAGCCAATGAGAGCAGAGTTCAGGAAACACATGATTGGTTTTAAATTCATTTTGATTTTAATTTTGAAGATTTTTTTTAAAACAAAGAAAGTGTTTCTCTAGGGCAGGGTTAGTGATTAATTTTACCAGTATTTTTGGTGCCTGAATTATTTTTGTTTGTACAAGACATTGCTCTTCTGCCCTTTAGTCTCTCCTATTATGTGCTCTCCTGTGATCAGGTCCTCTTCTCTAGCATATTTCGATATACTATATATGTTATAGCCGTTAAGAGTCTTTTCCAACCAAAATGTTTCTATGATTCTATGCTTGTGTGGATCTCTGGGGGTTAGCCTCATAAAGGCAGGCTACTTTCCAGTCTCTCTAGAATAGCCTGTTTCCAAAGTAAGTCAGTCCCTTGAAAGACACAGTGGAGCCCTCTTCAGAAAGGTAGACTTCTCACTTTCCGCCTCAGTGAATGAAAAAGTATCCCTGTGTCTATCACTGATCAGAAAAGACGAGATGTGCCACTGGAGTTTTTCTGAAGGGTTATCCTTCTAACACATGAACCAACAAAAGTGCCTATAGCACTTCCTGAAATCTTTGTGAATCAAATGAACTATGTTTAAAACACTCCACAGAAAAGTCTATCTTGTTGTTCTGGGCCCTCACCACTGCAGCTGGCTCTTTTTCTCTTTTACTATTGCTAGTTTGCATCTCTGTAGATTTGCTTTCTGTTACGGTACTTTGAGTTAAGATACTGCAGGATGGAGTTTGGCAAAAGAATAAATTTAAATTAGAAATAAAGTGATTTTTCAGGCTTAGTTTTGTGTTATCCTATGGCATAGTAACCTTTTTTTGATTTTTAAGGGAGAGTGCTGAACTGGAAATGGCAGGTTTTCATAGTAGTAAATCCAGGGACAAAAAAGGGTTGGGGCGGGGGGAAGAAAAAGAAAAAGAAAAAAAATCTTCCAGAAAATATTAAAACTCTTTTTTGGTGGATGCAAAAATCCCTCTTCTTCTCCACCCACCTACCCTCCCTCCCCCACTTTTTTTCCTGGGTTATAGCTGGGCCTGAAGGTACTCCCGATAAGAAATGGGCAAAGGCTAGAGCTGAAGTTCAAGAAACTGACATGAGGACAGACTAGTAGATAGATCTGAGATAATTAAAACTCTAAGATATAATGGCATACTCCATTGCAAAACAGGCTACAGAAGACTTTAAGGGAGCTAAAACAATTAAGAATTTAAGCTATATGAGACTGTGTGGCAGAGACAAATTTTTTAACTTAAGAAAAACCTGGATATTTTCTTCCCCTGAAAGTATCTGAAATATATAGGTAAAAGATGATATAAAATAGTAAAGCGTTGCTGGTTTATTAGAGGTTTTTTTCTGACTATCCCAAGAGACATTTACCACAAATTTTCCTGCGTGTATGTGCTAAATTCAGGTTTCAATACCTTTCTCATTTTATTGAATCATCATTCTAGGAAAGCATATAGGCCTCCTTTTTTGAAAATTGCTGGTATAAAATCAGTCTTCTGTGCTTATCAAATTCTGAAACATTTATGGTTTTTTAATCTCAGACAAGAAAATGATTCTTGATCTGTGAAGTACTAATGGGGTTTTCTTAATCTTATCTTGTTTATTGCTAGTATTAACAATTTGTTTCCTGTGCATTTTTAAGTCTGAAAATGTCCAAGTACAAAGGCTGCTACAAAACATTCCTATTGCTTATAGATATCTTATTAATTTGTCACTGACATTAAGCCACTGATGCTTTTGACTGATCTATGGATTAAGCACAAATTCTCATAATCAACAGCATAGTAAGAGGATGGTGGCAGTACAAATCTGTCTCACATGTTCATGTTTTCTTTTCCCCCTGCAGAGCTTATACAATGAGGATTTCAGACTTTGTGTGAAATAGTGTTGACATCAGAAGAGCCGCAAATTCAAGGAGACTCATGAGAAAGTTAATCTATCTCTGCACATTGTATTGTATCTACATGGGTGCTGGAGGAAAAAAATTAAACTTTTTGGTAATGCTGCTGCTAGGCAAGCATACTAAAGAATTTGGGGGGCAGGGCAGTATTCATTAGAAATGGACTATGGAGGATTCCCAGCATATTCAGGAGCAAGAATGTGAGAAATACTCTTGGCATTGTACTTGAATGTCAGCTGCAGTAAGAGAGAAAGCAGGCAAGTCATTAGTGTACATTCCTGTATAAGCTCAGGTCTTGATTATCTCTTTCCAGTACCTTCAGAGAGTAGAGGAAAGAAGGCTGCTAAAAGACCTGTGCTTTCTGAGAAAGCTTGGGTGCATAATTATATAGATTTACCTGGCCTTATCCAAAGAGAGAAATGGCACCACTTCTCCAGTCCCTCTCCTTACTAGTCTTCCTGTTCTTCCCTTTTTCCTTAACTCTCAGTTTTTGTAAGTGCAATACTTTAGGTCCTTCCTGGTGCAGAGTCAAGCATGTCTCTCATATGTGAGGGGACTGGGTCCCCCTTGCTTCCTGACACTGATAACATTCTGAAGTAGCTGTGGACAGTGAGAAGATTCTTCACAGTTTCTTCCTTCTGTACATAAATTCTTCTGATCTCATTGAAATGCAATGTTCAATCCTACTAGGCTATACTTGGTTCAAGCTTTGTGCCACACTTTTAATCTGAGTGCTCAGGGCCAAATTCAGAACAAATCTAATCAGATGCATCTCCTTGCTAAATAAAGCTGTCCTGTTCGCTGTAAGTTTGATTTTGATATGAAGCCATTGGCTTTATGACTGTATGAGTGCAAGTTTCCTATGCATGTGGCATTGCCTGATGCTCAGATGAGAACATCATGTCAGACATGTTTAATCATAACAGTGTTTATTCCTTTTACTCAGAATGTACCCCCTTCATGACAAATGTATGTAAATGCTGAGATAAAAATAGCATTTGACAAGATAGTTGGGTATGTTTCATTTTATTAACACATTAGTCAACTTATTCTGCTGAAAGTAATATGTGAATAGTAGGTATGTATAAGATTAGCATAATTTTTTCAGTCAACATTTGTTCTGTGAGGTTTTTGATTACATTATTTTAATTAAGCAATAAGTCATGACAAGCACAGGATTTCATGGTGAGTATAGTGCTCCTAACAAGGTATTATAAAATATGTGGCTGAAAGCTGAATGATTGTAACCATTCAAAATGTGCATTAATAATTCCACGAGACTGACTAGAGTGCCCTTTGGTTTCTTTAATTAAGTGTATATTATTGAACAAGAAAAGCATTTACTGGTCATAGTCATCAGGACCAAGACCCTGCTCTCGGACAGTGAGAAAGCTTCATTTGTGTTCTAAAGCCTTCTGTGCTGTCTCTGAGATTAGTTTGCTTATGAAACCACACTGTAACTTTAAAATGGATTTGGATCACATCATAATGGCTATGTAGGAAGCCAAATGATCTGCCTGGAATTGCACAATGTACTAGGTGCCCCATGTCAGAAATAATGAAGATAAATGAGATTATGGACCCAAATAAAATACATATTTTCTAAATAAGGCCTGCCAGTCAGAGATTGGGAAATTGAAAATGTTTCATTTCTTTGTACCTGTCCACTGGAGAACAAAGACGAATCCTGAACCAGAAATGCTTTGTATGTAATAAAGTCTTAGGTTAACAAATGTCTGTTTATTTCAAACAGGCATTACATATTGTTTTGCACTTTCACTTAAAGATGCAAAGTAATTTGGATTTCTATGGCCAGGGTCTCAAAGTAATTAAATGTCTTTGTTCTGATTGTTGTTCTTGAAACAAAATGACTGAAGTAAACCTGGAGCTTAAAGACCTGTGTTGGGTTTGTTATTACTTTGCAGATACTTAAATAGGATAGTGAAAATAATAATTTCTGCACCTATGAGCATGTAAATCTCCACAATTTCATAAAATGTTTCATTTTTGTTGTTGTTCACTAGTCCCACCTATTTTTAATAACTATTTAATGAGATAAGTGAAAGTTGATATCTTCTCCTCCCTCCAAAACCAGTACTCTGGTAGGCATGTGATTCTATTATACAAGAATACAGTCTTTCCTCCTTCTAGCAGCCTGATCTCAATAACTGAATGGAATAAATCTTGAGGTAGTTCTGAGGTATCTATTGTTCTTTTTCCATGTAACAGCTCCTTTTTTTTGATGTGTCTGTCATTAATTAAAATGTTCATATTTTTAAAATTCAGGTTTGTTCAGAGAACAAGTAAAGTGATGAAGTATATTGTTATATTACCCAACTGATTTGTTTATGCTGGATATAAACTGTTTTAGGAGAATCTTCCAGATGTTGAAGAAGAACAGGTTGGGCTCCAGAACTTGGTGTGAGGAAGGAACAAGCATTAGCCTGAAATTCCTTACAGAGTCTACAAAGGACTAAAATATTAGAGTTGGCTTGGTCTGGTGTTTTGTTGGTTTGGGTTTTTTTGAGGAGTTGCAACTTCCCACATCTTCAAATTGTATAATATCACCAGATGTGACATGCTATATATGACAAAAGAGGAAAGTGAACCAGAATCTCAATGCCAAGTCCTCTGAGAGATTGAAATCTCCTGTCTGAATATATGTGGAATGGTAAGGAGAAATTGGTTGCTCTCAGAATCCAAATGCGTGTGCTTCAAGTGATAAAAATCCTCAGGAACTACTGCTTGAATCAATCTTATGTCATTTGTTGTCATCTAAATCCTAGGAATCCTGTTTGCAGAAAATTAGACTTCAAACACAGTTTATTTCTTGTATTAACCTTAGTAGTGAGTGTGAAGGTGATTCACTGTTCTTACATACCTAAACGTAATACGAGTGCGATGAAATAGGGTTAAAAAGTGTCATGAGATTTCATAAGCATTCATGCATTTTATCTGACTTGGGGCATTGAATCCATGGAAACATTGGCTTTTACACATCATTTTCTCATTCACAAAATTAAGTAATTACATCCTGGGAGAAATGCACTGGCATTGAATATACAGTACCCAGACTATGCCACTACAGGTAGCAGATTGAGTTTAACTAGCCATATGGATTGTAATTGTCTAAGTATGATTAATTCATAATGTTTGTTAATTTTATGCCTTATATTATGGTTTGTTACTATAATGTCAGTCTTTTCTCTTTTTTTTTTTGTTTCTTTTTAATCCAAGTTTTGATGAGAGCCCTCAGGGGATTTTAATCTTATTATGATACTCACTAATGATGTCCTTATATTCTGGGGTCTCATCAATAGCTTCTTCCCCTTGCTGGATGTTTCATGGAAAAGAGTTCTGTAGTTAGACCAGATGGTGCATCAGTCCATTGCAGAACTCTGTTTTCTGCCAGAGGAAAGCTTTATACTGAAGGTGGAAATAATGGTTTTCTGCTTAGCTTATTGTAAACTCTAAATGGGGTGATTGAAGACTATAATGATCACTGTTGTTTGATGCCTGTGAGTTTCAACATCTGTCTAATGCCTTTACTAGCCATAACAGTAAGAAAAGGCACTGTCGACTTTTCTGCTTCTTTCTCTTAAATAGATTATAGCATGTGAACATATATGCTTGTACATGCACACAAATATGCAAGCTTGCATATGACATTGTGTGTATATATACTTCATATATGTAGATCACTGCCTATATTAATATCTGATTTGCACAATAATGAAATGGAATATTACATAATAACATTTCAATACCAACACCAGGCTTTCTATTTTTTTTACCCAAATTTGATTTCGACTTTAACAATCTGAATTATTTTAAATCACCTCTTTATCTACTCTTGCCTACAGATCCAAGCCATTAACCCAAAGTAAATTAGCAAATATATCTTTGTTTCTCATGTAGGTTCCAAGAAGAAAGCATTAGTGGGACTGACAGAGATGGTCTTTGTAAAGGAGGCTGAAGATCACTTTCTTCAAAGTGATGGACCTCATTGCCCCAACATTTGTCATACTTGACTTTTCAGCAGGTAATTCACTAAATCGCTAAAGTCACTAGTCTGTTCTGTCATTACACTATAACTGACTTGATGGACTACAGCTAACAGGAATTGTGATTGAAAAATAGTATTTTCATAGAGAAGTTAAAAAGTTATTTCTCTTCTTAGGTTGTTTCTTTGCTTGGTTGTACTTCAATTTATATAACGAAAACAGTTTAGAAAGTTTCGTGTTAGAAATGCAGATGGTATTGTCTTAACTTATTCAGCAACTTGGCCTAGTATTCTTGAAACAAATTGCCAAAATCTCTAACAGCATTGTACTTTTGTTGTTTTGTTTTTTGGGGTTTTTGGGTTTTTTTAACAGTCTGGCTATATTTAAAAAAATGGAAATACATACTGAACTTTAGGCACACACTATGAATGCTTTGAATTCAATGGAACCTTGATCACAGGCTGAAGATGTTATTCTGAATTTGGACTGAAACACCTAACAAAACACTCAAACAAAATCCAGCAGTCTGGTCACTATTTAACATGGTTATGGGTTTTTACCCCTGAAGATGTGATGCTTCATAGGTTTTTGCCACAATTGTCTAGCCAATGAATTATACCTGTCGATAAAAAGAGTGGTCAAATCATTAAGCTTTGGAAGTAACCATGTGGGAAGTTAAAATTATTTTTCTATATTTCTTCATTCTTTTCAAATTGGCAGTGTATTTGTAACTAATGCTGCCTAGTGTCAGCCACAAGAGGGTATAAGGATGTATGCAAGTGATTTATCTATATGATCAGATAGAATAGGAGGAGGCTGACAGTAGCTTTGTGACCAAAGGACAGTGCTGTTGACAAAATAAAAAAGTCAATGATCACAGAACTGTGATTCCTATTAGCTGCTAATATTTTTTTCTGGTTTTTTTTCTTATAGTGTGAGTTGCAAGACATCTTCCTGTACACATCAATTAATTGATTTAATTTCTGTATAATCGAGTTTTAGATTGGACTGATACTTTTTCTTCTCTTATTTTCCTCACAGATGAAGTGAAATTCATAGCAACATCCACAAAGTAAGGTTTGATATATTAATTTCCTTTGCAGGGAACCAGTAATAGCAGCATCAAATGTCCATTCATCAGCAAACTAAAAACACTCTACCTCTTTCAACATGTTAAGCTCCCTAAACAGATTGTAACGTGATATATATGTATTGCTGTAATGAGCACCAAGACACATGAAATATAAATCAATACATAGTAAAGTGTCTGTGATTTGGTAGGTGGTCTTTCTGTTCAATAGTTTTCTACTGTGCTGGTTAGTTATGCCTTTGTCCCTTCCTCAACATCACTGTTTTGTCTCACATGGTGACTACAATGACCAAGATAATTAGCAGAGTTGCTAATGTGTCTAATTACTTTATATCAGTTTTAGAGAATCCTAAATAATTGGCAAATTGGACTTGGCTCTCCAAGCTTCTCAATGGGATTGAAAGTAATCAAAGAAGAAGTCTCAAAAGTACTGAGAGATGGCCAGTGCTACAAATATGAATAAAACAGCAGCGAGTGCTGTTTCGAGTAGCTAGATCAGCTAATCATCCTTTTGCTACACCATTCTCAAAAGTGCGTTGAAATCCAGAACAAGGCCATGCTAGACACCTCCTAGTGTCTGATGATCCAGTCACAGAGCAGATGGGGAAAGAGAAGAGGATAGCAATTTGCAGCAGGGTAGGGCTTAGTAGGGGTTTCATACTCCTCGACCTATTGACTGCTTCCCTAGCTTCTTTCTTTACTTTGTTACCACTGCGTCATGACTCTAACATCTGAAGGGCATATGAGGCCTGTTCCCCACCAGGCATGCAGCTCATGCTTCTGTCTGCAATCCTGTCGTGCTTATTCATGCTTCCAGTTACAGAAATGCTAAGGTATATTTAATTTTGCAGGTACTTCCCAGGAAAAAAATGGAGATGCATTTAACGATTGTTTCTGTGGATTTTCATTTGGCCTAGGATGAGAGAGCTCTAAGGATCAACTGAGGTCTGAGCCAAGCTTATCTCCATGGGGTATTCATCAGTTCTGCTAAGCCAGATCTTGCAGCCTGATTGCAGAGCCTCTCTGGTGCATAGGTTTACTATATTGAGTCCTATTAATATGCATGGCTGTGCTATATTTTAAGATCATAGCATTTTATTGAAATTGCAGCAGTCTGTCTTATGTCAGGAAGATACAAGCGTTAGGGTAGTTAAGTTCTGTCTTTCTTTCTGTATGCTTAAAAAAATCTAGATTCCTTTTTAGCTCATCTCTTGGATAAAAAAAGAGCACTGCTGCGAAGAGTAGGGTTGGGCAAAAACTGCTTTGAGGGGACTGTGTACACTTCATGTTAGTGTAAGTTAGAAACATCTGAAAATGTCGTACAACACTGGCCTAACCTTGTCTAGAGAAATAAAGCAATCATTTGAGAATTTCCACTTCTATATATCAGCTTTTTCTGAAGTAGCCTAGTTTAAGCATTTACCAAGAAGATAATTCTTATCTGTGTTCTTATTCCTTCTCCTTCTCTTAAATAAATATTCCAGAATAGTTACTTGGGATGAGAAATTCTTTATATAAATCTGGGGATTTCTTACAAGTTTTTTAGTCCTACAGAGATGTTTGTAAAATATATTTGTCTGTGTCAGGTTATCGGTTATCTTTAATTTTAAAATCTTATGACTCTAATATCTCACAAGTAGAAGCACTGCCCACTGTGACATTATCTTTCACAGAATCGCAGAACATATTGAGTTGGAAGAGACCCACAAGGACCATCGAGTCCAGCTCCTGGCCCTGCACAGGACCATCCCCAAGAGTCACACCATATGCCCAAAATACTGAAATGGGGAAAAGTCTGGTAAAAGAAATTATATTTCCAAATACACTCCATAAACACCTGCTTTGCATGCTTGGGCTTTTTAAGGGAAATCTTCTCGTAAAACAGTATGTGTGTTTAAATTCAGTACTTCAAAAGCATATGCAGCATAACCAGTAGAATAACAGTTTCTATGAATCTCAGTGTGAGCCCTAGGTAAGTTGAGTAAAATGGTACATTTTGCAAATACTTTTGGTTGGGTTTTTTTGTTGTTGTTGCTTTTGGGTTTTGGGGTTTTTTTTGGTTTTCTGTAGATTAAGTAAGGTGTAATGTTATCTATATTTTAATGTCTTATCTTATAGTTTATTTTTAGAGGATATATTTTCCCTCTTTGTTTCTACGCATTTTCTCTGCATTTCATATAGGCAGCAGTCCATGTTTTGTTTAATTTATTGTTCTCTTTATTTTTTCTCTTTTTTTTATTAAGCCAAACCCTTTTAAACAAATACCAGCAATGGAGAAATTCTGTTACAAAATATTTCAGGTATTGCAAGTTCAATGCTAACCTTTTAAATTTAATTTTTTAATGCTTCTTTTTCTACCTATTTTTCCTGCATGTGAAATGATCAGAAGTCAGGAACTTATTTCCAACAGACAAAGAGAAAAGGTAGCTATGCTGTGGCATTGTCCTTGTCATTAGAGGCTAAAGCTGCAGCATAAGAACTATACCAACTTGAAGTTAATGTCATTGTGAAGCGACATTAGCCTTAAGACTCTCAATACTGTGAACATCTGGTGTTTCTTCATCCTTCAGGGGATGAGTTGGAAGTCTCTAAGATATCTTCAAGTAAAATAGGATAAAAAAAATATAAAAAGAAATTTATAAGACTATATAAATGACATAATACATAGCTGTGGCTAAAGGAAATTAACTTTCGAACTTCAGCTGAAAGTTCTCAACATAGTCTAAAAAAACTTGTTTTCAACAAGTGTAAAAAAACCTAAGTCTGCCACAGTCCATGACAAGCCAAAATAGATTGTGCTTGGTGGAGATATTGGCCTGATTCAACCGAATCAGTGAAATGTCATGGACAATAATGAGGTCAGTGAATGGTATTAGTATTACTTCTGTGCAGTGTATACTTTACATCAGTTTCAGAAATGCCTTTAATAGTACTGGTGTAATCAAAATAAGTGTAATCATGATCAGACTGTAATACATGAATAACCACACATACAAAAATGATACATATCATGCTATATAAGCAATTGTCCAATACAGAGCAATCAAATTCATAGCTCAAAAACCTTCACGTGTATGGTGGATCTCAAAATGGGAATTCTTCTCTCTCTACATGTATGTTTGGTGTTTTCTGTGAGGTGCCTGTCATTTTAACAAAAGTGACATGCAGAGTAAAGTGGAAAGGTCCTGTTTCAACCTGGGAAGAGGGTGGGGCAGACAGATGAATTGTTCCGTATTTTCTATGAAATCTTAATTGATTAGACGATCACCTTTATTCACCACAGAAAGACTTCTTTCTTTATGATGGATACAACAGCAGGAGAGCAAACTGTTGGAATTGATATACTTTGTTGCTTATCTGAAAGGAGATTTTTTGCCCTAATTTTGCACAATAGTAGAAACTTCCTTTAAATCCCATTTTCCTAACCAGCGCCTAGAATAGCTCTTGTTGTTAGATTCTAAGGACTCTATTGTGGCTTTTAAGCCAGAGCCCGCAGTAGGGGTTGTGGAGGGATGCACCGCCCCCAAGAAACTCCTAGAGGGTTTGTACTTGAGGACAAATCTGATGATAGAATTTAAAAATGGAACAGACCATTGTAGATCATCCAGTCCTCCTATCTGCCAGCACAGGATTTTCCCTCCCAGATATTCTTAATGCATTGTTCAATGTAAAAGTCTCAACTCTGGGAGTTTCCAAAGCTTTGCTTGGAAAATTTTTGCCTCCTTTTTTCCCTCAGAAGTAGGAGGACACAGCAGCAGCCATGACCACGTCTTTTAATATATATCTGTGTGTACTTTGGACTGGCTTCTGCCTGCTGGCTGGTGTGAATAGGGGGCAGATGGATACGACATTTCCCTTTACTGTCTCCAGATGACTTAAAAATACCACGTGATCCCTGTGCCCTAGGAGGAGATTTGGAACTGCCTTAAACCATCACCTGTCCTTTAATGAATGTCTCAGATTTTGTAAAGTGTGATCTAAAGTGTAATTGCTCAGTTCTGTAATGTAGTGTAGTTAATTTGTGTTTCAGTCAGAAAATTTTTTCCGAATTTTCTGGGTGGTGATTACTCTCCCAACCAGTGAAATTGGCTTGAATGTTCCAGTGCATTTTGTTTACTGTTTAAAGGCTGATAAAACTCTCATGTATTATTTCTTTTTTGGAGAATAATAACAGTGCATTCTTCAGTCTTCAGTGTTGATATATCCATCTTTCAGAAGGATTTTGAGAGATTTCAATTATTAGATATTTCACAACACCATTGTAAGTGCTATTGGAAAGCAGACACTGGATTTTCAGAAGTTATTCAAGTCTGTAATGTAGATGACCCCCCCAATCCTGCAAAAAAAATCTTGTGTTTAACACTGTTGTACGTGAGCAATATTGTCAGATTTATAAATATCAACTCAGAGCTTGATGAATCCATGGAATAAACATATTAACACTGAAGTATGTTGTCATTTAGACTTCAGGCAGTGCCTATGAAGTCTCCAGTTTCTTTGCATTAATGTAGTAAGTAGTGTAAATAGGACTGTGTTCTGTAGGGAGATGTGTGGGATGTCAGTGTTGTGCAGAATCTGCCAGTAGTGACTATAATAGTCATAGAAGAACCTGAAGGTGCCGTGAAGATTAAATTTCCATTGGCGTATGTGCCATTGTTCTTTGAGAATCATTATACGAAATTATATGAAAAATCTAACCCAAGTGATTGGAGGTTAATGTTGAGCAAATGCAATTTAAAGGAGTTTTTTCCACTTTCAGAAGAATGTTTTTAAGTCCTATTTGTCTGCACATTCTTAAGTGGGGAAAAAAATTTCTCTAACATAAGACTAGCAAAGAAAATCTTTAGAGGCACAGAGAACTTTATAAGTAGAAGAAGGTGTAGAAGCAGATGAAAAGCCACTTAAAATGGAAAGTGGCCCATTTCCTTGATCTCATAATATGTAGCAGACCTGAGAAGTCATCAAAATGTTTTCATTAATGCGTATTTTTCAGGATATACAAAACGTAATTGTTCAGTTGTTAAACCATTGTAGGGTTTTGTAGGAAAAAAATTGGTTTTAGCTGAATACCCTGTGAGTCCTGTTTAAACAAACATTGCAACTACGTAGTAACATACAGGTGGCTGTGCCAATGAGTTCTTGCTTTTTTTGGTGAAGTTCTGTTAGCATCAAGTAATGAAAGTATTTCAGTAAGACTTCCAGGCCATTTTTGAGCAGCATGTTTATCTGCAGTATCCAGAGGTGACACTGCCTATGTGAATACATTTGACTCAGGCTGGAGTTCATAAGTAAAATTACCAGATTAATCAAAGCATCAGGCTATCTTGCCACAAAAGGAATGCTTAATTTTAGATGCTAAGGTATTTTCCATTTTATAGCTACAGACAGACTTAAGGTAGGAAGCCAGATTTCAATATCTAAAGCTCTTTGTCAGTTTAATTAGCTGTTGTCTGGCTTTCTAATAGTTTCAGAATCTGATTTCACATATTACAGCTTGATTGCTGTGGCGCCTGGGAGGAACCACAGAAGAGTACCTCTTCCAAAAATCAGATGAATTTTAGAGCTGCTCCTAAGAGACATTTTCCATCCACATCATTGTCCTGCTTCATTTTGTGCCACCTTCACTTTCCAAGTAGAAAAAATACATGCAGCATTGTATAATTCCTGAACAAAATTTCTCCCCAAAACCTCTTTCAGACTCTGTGCCTTTCCACTTCCCATTAAGTGGCAAAGACTTAATAGTTGTCATGATCTGGGTGTAAAGATACAGATGCATTTCCATTTCTGTAAAATGGCAGCACAGACAGGATGATTTTTTACCCGTATATTTTTCAGTTTACTTATAGTTTGTTTATTCTTTGCAAAATATTTTGAAGACTGTATGTACCTACATTTCCCAGCAGTTCCTCCACTACATTTTGCACACTTCTATTCACCCCTGCAGTGACCTCATGGGCTTTCTGCCATCTGTCATTGTTCCTTTATTCTAATGTACAGTGCACTCTCACGTAATTTATGACTTTGCCTGATATTTATTAGATAGACAGGATTATTGCCCGCAGATGGCTGTGGTTCACAGCCAGAGGCATCTTCACAGAACTAGTAGGAAGAGATTTATTCATGTTACCATGTGACTTCTACTGTAAGCTAATTTTAGCTCTGGGTTTCTCTTGATAAGTTAAAATGAAACAAGAACTCTGGGTCAAATTTATTCTTGCCTCAAGTGATGCAGTTCCATTTATTTCTGTTGAGTCATATCTGTATTTCAGGTGTGAAATTAGCTGTTCTTTTATTTCACTATTTCATTAGTGCAATAAAATATATGAGAGTGTATTTTAACTACAATGCATGTGTGCAGTTACAAATATTTCTGGTCTTGAAGCTGTACCTTTGGAGCAGATACAACAGAAAAATCATACAGTTGTTGCCAGTAGATGACATTGTCTGCCAGCTTTACATTTTTTCTGCTTCTTTTTATGGGCCACTGGAGTCATATATTCTGTCATTCTCAGTGTGAGACTCGGAACATTTCTTTGGCAAAGTCAGGGAGACTGGCGTGTTGAAAGTGAGCCAACACAGTCAGGTGGTTTCATTTGTACTTGATTTTGAGACTAGTTCTTGCAGCAGATAGGACATGAAAATTGTATTGTATCTTTCTGGTGTGTTTGTTTCATTGCTAGTGAAATAGTTGCTGCTGGGAAATTTAAGAAATCTAATTGGTAATAAATACACTGAGTTGAATCAGTGGTTTTTCTAATATGTGTGAATTCTGTACAGTATAGTGCAGCCTTAAGTGGGTCTATGTTATAACATTGCAACTACCAACACACAGATTAAAGTGCCTACATATTTCCTTGCTGTAGACTGAAGCAGAAATTCCCAGCCTCCAGATTGTAATCTATAGGGAGTTTATAAGCAGTTGGGCTTGAGGGGAATGGTGCTTGAAACAAAAGCCATCTGGAATACACATTACGAGATGCTGCTACAGTAGAGCTAGGAACAGAAGTAGACATAGGAAAATGCTGCATTCTCACCCTGCAAGGTGCTAGGCATCCTTTCCATTTCACTGGAAAGTCAGTGGGAATTAGGAGCACTCAGCACTTTCAGCTTTATGTAATTCAGGAAGGCCATATGTAGTTAAATATGCTAAACCAAAAGATGGAGTAAGTAAATATGCTAGGTGAGGTTCTGCCAGCAAAGTTATTGATGCCAGCATCAATATAAATTCCCACTACTTGTCATTACTAGTTTTGTTGTTATGACAAATAGGATGTTGGTAGTACTTTTAATGTTTTGCTTTCTGCTTTGAAGCTAATCTGGACTGACACTTGTGAAGAGCACATCTGATCATACTTTCTGACACGTACATTCCCTCTGTTTTGATAGTGAAACTTTAAAACCGTTGCACTTATTCCTCAAAATGGCACAGTATGGGTAACAGTAAGAACAGAATTTCCATTCTGCTCCTTACTGTCTAGCCTGGTTTTCAAAGATGCTTGTTATGGATGAGAGAACAGAAAGGTAAAGAGAGCATGCTTGCATGTGGAGGATTTGCAGTTGTTTGCTTTGACAATATGAACTCAACATTGTTTAGTCCTTCTGTGGTCATTAAAGTTGAGCTGGCATAGAAAAGAATGCAATACATGCCCCACTGGTGGCTATAAAGCCTATGTAGGTGGGTCAGCACATCTGGGAACAAGTTCACTGTTTTCAGGTGCAACGCCTGCAGGATTTGACCCTATTGAAAAGTGTCTCCTCACCCTTTACTAAAGACATTTCTAGAAGGCACAGGCTAATTTCAGATTTGACATGACAAGACAGAGAAGAGTCACTGACACAGCAGGTGCATTTAAATATAAGTGTCTAATTATACAGCAATGCAAGTTTGCTCCCAAGAAACTAAATGTACAGTGCCATGGGAAACATGGGATCTGCCTGTCATGCTGTTAAATAGAAAAGCAGTCTTCAACAGTCAGGCACGTTTCATGTATGAAATCATAAAAATCAATGTGTGGTAAACATCTGATCATACCTGTTCTTAATCAAGTATTGTGCTGGTTTCAGCTGGGGTGGAGTTAATTTTCTTCACAGTGGCTGGTATATGGTTATGTGTTGGGTTTGTGCTGAACACAGAGTTGATAATATAATGATGTTTTTGTTATTCCTGAGCAGGGTTGACACAGGGCCAAGGCATTTTCTGCTTTTTGTACTGCCACAGTGGTGAGGATGTTGGGGGTTCATGGGAGGTTGGGAGGAGACACAGCCAGGGCAGGTGATCCCAACTGACCAAAGGGATATTCCAGACCATATAGCATCATGCTCAGTATATAAAGTGGGGGGAAGTAGAAAGAACTGGGGACATTTGGAGTGATGGTGTTTGTCTTCTCAAGTCGGTGTTACATGTGATGGGGCCCTGCTCTCCTGGAGGTGGCTGAACACCTGCCTGCCCATGGGAAGCAGTGAATTAATCCCATGTTTTGCTTTGCTTGTGTGCATGGCTTTTGCTTTCCCTATTGAACTGTCTGTATCTCCACCTGTGAGTTCTCTATCTTTTACCCTTCCTATTCCTGCTGTTGTGTGAGTGACTGCGTGGGGTTTGGCTGCTGGCTGGGGTTAAACCACAAGAAGTATGTACACTTATTTCCCTTCTGCAGACTTGGGGGTTTGCAACATATATGCGTGTTGTTACAGAGAAACATAACTTCTGAAACTTGAGTAGGTATGTTAAGATTTGATTTCAAGCTTACTTAGTTAATTTTGATTTGAAAGTTATGCAACAGAATTCCTGAATCAGTTTTAATTCATCAGTAATAGCAGAGGATTAACAGAGTGATGTTGTTCTGCAGCTACAGCTAGTCTAATTCTGGCACATGGGAAAGTTCACTGTTGGCTAAATCTAAACAGAGCCTGGAGCCTTGTCGTGTGCTGGGGGTGTGAGGCAGGTAGTTTACAAACATGATCCTAGCTTGAGGGCATGTTTCAGTGATAGAAGTGTTTTCTTGCCCTTCCTACATGCCCGATATCAAAATTCTTTTTCTCAGTTGGCAGCTCTGTCCTAGACTAATGATGCTTTATCTCTACCCAGTTGTTGAAATCTAGGCAGGCAAGCAAATGTAGAGAAATGGGAAACACAATAAAATATTATCTCAACCGATAATCAGAGAACAGTTGTGGTTATCTATGGAGAAAATCTAAGTAGTAAATAAGAGTTATTGCATCTTAAACGGATTGTGTTATTTATTAATTTACTTGCTTGGTGAAGTACAGGCATTCACAGCCCTGCCTTACATGCCAAATGCTACAGAGTAAGATTGGGGTAGGTCTGTTCTTTCCATCTTTTGCTGAGTATCTGGTTCAATCTTCACATTTACAAATTTTTACCGTATAGTCAGCTGTCTGGGATTTTTCTACCTGCTTTTGCCATGCTTTCTCCTTTTTACTGACTAGATCTGTATTTAACTAGTAGAGTTGACTCTGCAATGTTAACAACATTAAGAATTGCAATAATTGAACCCAATAATCAATAAATGTTTTGAGATAATAGGTATTCCCCAAACAGCCATTACAAAATGCACGGGTTTTAGCACTCTCTGAAATACCCCTGCTGAGAAGTAAAATGTTCCTGTAATGTACACATTCAGTCTAAGACTACCTAATTAATGACTCTAACTTTAAATGCTATCTTCTCTTAGTCATGATGGAGAAAGGCTATTTGTTTTGAGCACAAAAGGAAACATTTACCGACTGACAAAATAGATATTCAAAGCAATCCAGAACAAAGACAGTGAACATTGTATAATAAGGAAGATGAACATTCATGGTGAATCTTTTAATATCTGAGTTTGAGATCTATCTTCAGTGAGATCCCTTGGTGTTCTCATATCAATCAACCAGACAAAAATTGCAAAGTGAAAGGTGTGACTCATGTGCTCACTGGTATATTCAGCCAAAATTACAGAGCTGAGCAGATCTCATAATTTCTGGCTTTCCAGCACTGTCTCTGGCTCCCAGCATCACTTCACCATAACCACTCTGCCAAGAATTACTACATTCAGCAGTCACTAAAATGTCATATATGCAGAAACAATTCATCAACCTCAAACTTAGCTTATATAGGCTTTTATTTAAGGCAAGCATCAATCCCATCTCATTTCTGTTGCCCATATCCCTTTATACATTCACTCTCTAAGATTCTGCTGCCATCTGTAGCTGGTGCTTAAGCCACAAATTAATTTGAGCCAAGATACTTCCTTTGGGAGAGAAAAAAATTTTTCTCTGTTTTTTCCATGTTAGTCATAATCTGAAGAGTCTGCCCTAGAAGATCTACAGAGATGGAAATGGACTGGGTGTCCGGAGATGGAAAGGAATGGTGAAAACTGACTCTTATGAGCAAGAAATACAACAGACAGTTATTATGTGACCTGGTATAACTTATGCCTTTATTCTCATGCATTTTTCTGTTTTATATTCATTGTTGTTTTCCCTCCTTGAAATATTACTATCTCTGTACTGGCATCAGTTCTTAAAAATTGTGTTTTAATTTGTTAGGATTTTATTGCAGACTGCTACAGATCCTCCCCAAGTCTGACTAAAATATTGCTGTGCCAAGATTTTCAGATTCTGAAAAGAATTTTGCTAATTAATTTATTGCTTACCAAATGTTGATTTACAGGTCACATTAGAAACAACTTTTTTATGCATCTTGTAACTATTTAGAAAATAACTGTATATTAAAAAATATTTACTTTTGTTGCTTATGACTATCTGATGGGACTGCGTATGGCCACACTGCAGACGTCTTTCTCGGAAGAGTTTTGTGCACTCTAAAGACCATGGAAAACTTTAGGAAATCCTATGTTTTCTGGAAGAGAAGCAGTTCACTGCTCTTCACAGACTGCTGATTCTGGTCATAGCCATAAAAGGCCTAATTACAGCCTTTACTGGAAACCCTGTAGTATCCTTGGCACCTGCTGCTGCTGCACAGTGAGTACTTTTTTGTTGCACAATGGATCTGTCCTTTTCATTGCTTGACAGTCTTCCTTCTCACACCTTCAAACAAATACCATTGTTTCCTGGAGAAAGAACATCAAAAGGGTGCTGTAGCATTCACCCTTCCAAATGACAGAGCTGTCTCTATAGACCCCTGTCATACTAGAGGGCTCATTCTAGTATACAAGTACTTCCTCCTAACATAATCAGGAAAGGACAGCTAACACATAATTTCATGTTTTAGGTTGTCAGGTGGTTCTTGGCTCCTTAGAAGCTCAGATCACTTCAAGGACAGCAGCCATTTGTTCCTGATGTTGAGCACTACACCATCGTCTTGTATCCTATCATCCCCTCCTATTTTAAAGGGAAGGGCAAAAGTGAATTCTCAAAGAGAATTACTGATTATTAAATTTTCATTGACCTAAAAAAAATAATTTGCAGGAGTTTAAAGCAACTTGCTGGCACTGTTTAAAAGTGGGGAAGGTTGCAGTTCTGATCAGATTCAGCCTGATCAGAAAAGATAATGGAAAATGGCAGGAAGTACAATCTAGAAGGTTCTGGAACAAAACGATAATTAGACCAAATCTGCCATCATTTTTAAATCAGAAATTTTTGTGCAAAGTTGCTGGTATTGTACTTTGTAGTGAGTTTCAGAGCAACTCACTGAGTTTTCTGAAAACTTTTTTGATCAAATGGTTCAGCTGTGAAAAAGAGAAGGCAGAAGTAAAACCAAAGCTTTGTGAACAGTGTACAATGGTCTTTAGCTTCAAATTCAGATCTGGGTCCAACTTTTGAATTCCTGAAAGTCTCTTTGAATTCAGGCTTTTGGTTTAGGGGCACAAAGTAGTTCTAGCAGTTTTTTGCAGGCCTAATTAGGAGCATAATTTCTTTATGAAAGAGGAATGTGAAGTTAATTTTTTTCTCTGTTTATTTTATAAGAAAATCCTGTCCTATGGGGCAAACCAAAACTAAGTTTAGATGCTGTGTCTACACCAATGCACAGGTGTAATCACCACTGTTCAGATTAAACACTTTTCATGGCGCATAGGGAGAAAGCATGCACACAGACATTATTCTGTTTTCGTGTCCAGACCTAGGAGGAGTGGATATCTGGGGATCAGGGCTAGGAATTTACTTACATAGTTAATGGAAGACCTTTCTTTTTCTCTCCAGTGAGCTTGCATGTAGTCCTGTTAGGAAAAATTACTAATTCAAAGACTATATCTCATAGTCCTTGGGCACACACATGCCAACTCCGAGTTTGGGAACGTAAATTTTTTCTATTGATCACTCAGTAAAATACCTTACCTGACCTCAGAAAGTGTTGTAAAATTTATTACTTGTGAAGGTTCAAAAATGGGACTATGGTGCTGAATGTTTCTAGTATTATTGTTAATATATTGTTTGTGAGGTCTTAATTAAAGCTTCTCTGTTATTTTTTTCCTGTTCAAGGGTTTCTGCTCACTGCTGGATTGCCTGCTGATGCCAGTCTCAGTTCTGTGAAGTATATTTCATCTGCACATGGAAGTGTGTGGGTTTAAACATGTTAACAGGAAACATATCATATAACAGACATCGTAGGAAGAAAAGCTCCTCAATTGTGCTTTTGCACAAGAAGAAAGAGTGTTGGTTTATTATGTTTAAGTTCAGTTGGGTTTTCCATATAGTAAATATTGCATTTGTATTGTAAATTAAGAAACCTGGAAATGGTTAACTCTTTCCCATTTGCCAAGTCTTTTCCTACTAGCAGAATGTCCTAGGCTCTGCAGTTTATTCCTCATGCAGAAACACCAGCTTTCACAACACATTTGCACTACATTTCCCCATACTCTACACACATTCTGGCCATCTAACAGTTCTCCATTATTTTTTGTTTCCACAAGCCCTACTATTTCTGGGATACTCAATATTTCTGAGCAGATGTTTTGATCAAGCAACAAGAGTGCTGTTTCTAGACAGTTCTTACTATCCCTACCTACTTTTTCCCCCTTTTCCTTTTTTTTTCCCCTCAAGGGAACTCAAATTTTAAGGTGCAAAATGTTTCTGAGAGTTTAGTAAGAGACATATCATTCTCCTATTTTCTTCAATTCTTTCTTTTTTATTTAGTTTTGCCCATAGTGGCAGGGGAAGCATTACTGATCTGGATTCAGTTTTAATTAACAGTCACAAACTAAAAGATTTGACAAGCGAGCACTATTTGTTCCTGCAGGCTTGTGCTTTTTCATAGCTGGAATTTGGCATTTTGGTTGATTAATGCTTTTCGTTTTTCACTTGAAATAGGAAATGAAATGAAATGAAAGGAACTATGATCATGGCCAGCAGCAGAAGCAGTATGCCCAGGGGATTCAGACATGCACATCTTCTCTCCAATAGAAAAGAAAAAAAAACAGACCAAAGAAAGTCAAAGAATTTTGAAGTAAGTCTGAAAGAGTACTTAAACTTCTGGATATGAGTCTGAGCCTATGGCCATTTTAGATTTGGTCATTTCTGTGGCTATGTACCAAAAATACTTACTGATAGTAGCATGTCTTTTGTGTTCAGCTTTTGTTCTGTTTTCTAGCTAATTGATTATTTAATGGAATTTAGTAATTGATTGATCAAAAGAGCAATTGATTGAGAAAAAAGAGCAATAGAGTTTCCTTCATGTTTACTTCCTTGACCTAATACCCAAAGTTTACACTTTTTTCTGAAAGTTTCAGAGGTTAAAAGGGAAGAGGATACTCCTTTCCAGATATGAACAAGTTTAATACAGTAAGGAGAGCAGCAGCAAGTTTTGGATAGGTACTGCATGATTCAAGGAGGTTTGCAAATCATAATACTGAAGTCCAAGTGACAGTAATCAACAAAGCAGTAGGAATGCAAAGCCCAGAGATGGTACAAGCACAATACAGAATCTGCAGAACAAACACTAGTTTTGGCATAAATGAGTTGTGAATCTGGTTGTAAATAATCTAAAACGAACTTACAAAATACTTTGTATTTGTATGTGGCTTTATGTGGAAGGATTCTGCAGAGCATTGGCTCAGTCAGTACTGAAATGCATTTCTCCTTGGGCTAGAAAGCAAGAGCTGTTCAGATGAAAAGCAGTACAGAGATGTTTGCTACTGGCACTGGAGAAATATTGGCCACATCAATCCCAAGCACTGAGTATGCATTTCCCTAGTGAAAAATGGCAGCCTGGGAACACAGAGCATTTAGCATGTTTGGGATATAACTATAATACCAAGTCACCAACATTGTTTTCTGTAGTTTGTTGGAATTTACAACGTTTTTGTTATAAATTCAGGGTGGGGGAGGAGGGGAGAGTGTTATACCCCTGTGAAGCGTGGTGCCAAATGACAGTGTGATCTGTTAGAGCATGTTATTGTATTGAGAAAGTAATGTAGTGCTACCAGTAAGTTGTACAAGAAATAATAGAGTTAAGTTTTGAATTGGAGTTTTGTGATTATTACTTTTCATCTCCTTAAAAGAATTATGTTCTTGACTCTTGAGCTGGTGAGCTGAAGTGAAATCATAAAACCAGATACAAAATTTACATCTAGCAAATTTTTTCTATGGGGAAAAAAAGGGAGATAATTGTACTCAGGGGCTAGAAAAGCTGATGGAGGAAAGAAAGGAAAGTTACTGCCGAGTAGGCACATGCTGGTCAGATAAGAATGATCCCACCCCTCAGTTATAATGCTTGCTACTACAAACTCTTCAGACCACCCTTTCAGTTGATTTGATTTATGTGATTGAATATAGCTAGAATTGGGCTTGAAAGACAACTGCGTATCTCTAGTCAACTTCTGATTATGTCAACAGGGCCTAGGCTATGAGGCCTAGTTTCTTCCTTCCCTGGAGGCTGAATTCTTTGCCAGGGACTTGTCCACCTGCTCCAACCCTGTTTCCACCCCAGCCTCCGACATACACGTCTGCAAGCAGAGTAGGCAGCCATCACTGGCAGCTCAAGGAGCTTGCTCCTGACAGTGGTCCTGATGTGGAACTGCTCCTGGAGATGAAATTCCCCATTCCACACCCTGCACACATGGAGAGGGGAGAGGCCTGCCTGCCTTGCCAGCTCTTGCCTTGCCTGTGTCCTCTGTTCTGTTTCCTTCACCACCCAGTCCCTTGCCCTTTCTCCAGTACAGCTATGGTGGGTGGCCATGGGGTCTTCCTGCTGCTGGCTCCCTGGAAGGGAAAAATTCCTTTGTTCCATTTCTGCCATATAGAAACTGAGGTCCAGAGACTACAGCTGGGATGGGTGATGGGGGAGGCCCAGACAGAGATGAGACCCTGCCTCTGTCTGCTCTGCTTCTGTTCCTGCCAGTGGCAAATAGCTTTATGGCCTTTTTCTAAGGGGTGGGGATTTACATAGGCCGTGTGCCAGAAAACCAGTTTCAGCCTCTGAATCCTATAAACTGTGTAACAGATGATGTGTTTCTGAGCTTGTGGTGAGGACAACTTTGTGGTCCATGCAGGAGGACCTTGGAGGACAGTGAGCGGGGCAGGGAGCTGTGCACCCAGGAACACATTCACTGTCAGGCAGGGGCTCCTTCGCTAGGAAAGGAAATGGTGGAAGAATGTTTTGTCATGCTGGCATAAGGCATTCACCTTGAAGGCAACGGGCCTTTAGGTGACCAACCCAGTTCCACTGAAGCAGAAGGGAGAAATACCTCAGAGTCTGGGAGAGGACTGTGAGCTCTGTCAAGGCACCTAGAAAACTGGGTTTTGCACCCAGAAAACGCTGTTGCATGTAGAGCAACAGCAGCCAGCACCTGGCATTTGGCCTTGTCTAGACATCACTTTCACAGGGGCAACCCACAACAGCTTCATGAAACTCCCCCTTCTCCACCAGTACCCTGGAAATTTAGGTGACACCTTGTGTTTTCTTCCAAAACATATTTTCCAGGTCTACTTTTATATCCTTCCAGTCCCTTGGGAGCTTCTATTTCTATCTGAATATATTGTTCCCACTAATTAATGAAGGCTTCCACTTCGGTGTATCTTCCTTTTCATTTCTGATGGATGCACCATTCCCTGAAAAACCTGCCTGTGATATTCTAGAGAGAATCTTGCGGGCATATTAAGGGATCTGATCTTTTCACTAGTAAAGTGAAGTAAAAATGTGCTATCACTAGTATGCCAATTTTATTTGTATTATAGCACCTCAGCCTTGTAATTAGGTAAATTGTGCTGAATTCAGTGAAGTTATTTAAACCTAAATGTTTTTTCAGTAGCTTTGATTTACCCTCTTAACCATTTACTTGTTTGCAAGAATTATCTGTTCTGCATCCACCTGGAGCTTTTATTTTATTACACTTTGTGATCTAAAATTTGGCTAAAAGAAAAACCCTCAAGGTTGACAAGGACTAGGATTGACAGAACTGTGGCTCTTTGAAATCCCTGTTGTCCATTTAAATTTTAATGTTTCTATCATTTGTTCCTCAGTGTAAATTAACAGCCATGGCAGTGTGTTGGGTTTCTTTTCTGAAGTCAAGACTTTAAATTTAATTCAATAGCCTAGATTTACAGCTATTCTATATTTCACAAGGCAGAATCAATAATGTGACTGAAGTGAAGAAGATAAAAATTTATGGTATCTTGCAATTTAATGGTTGAAAAGATGCAATTGGAGAGATCATAAATTGTGAAGGAGTTTATGCTTCATTGCTCCTGATTCAGTGCTTGCTGTTAGAACTTGATTTGTGACTATTCACAAGGTGTGATTAATGGTGTGATCGATGCTTGCTTCAGTGCAGTAAAGCAGTTGTAATGCTCTTCATTAGAATAAATAAAATAAATTGACTGAGGCTTTATAAAAACTGTGTAACATTTAAAATCTAAAATGTCAATTTTTTTTTCCTGTTACAATTTAGGTTTCTTCAGGCAGTTTCCACCTACATCACATCAGTCATTGTCATTCTTTTTGGATGTTATAGAAATCCATGTGGGTTTGGGTTAGCTTTATGCAAAGCTCAGTGAAGGGGAAAAAAAAAGAAAGACTTGAATAGGGCTGACTAGAGACTAAGATTTCTCATGGCTGTGTTTTGCCATCCTGGAAAAGTACATGTATTCTCCTTTAGCACATGGAAGTTTAAAGGAATCAAGGCAGAAAATGAATCTTCCATATACAGCTCTACTAAAACCAATAAAAATTAATAATGTTCATTGTTTTTAAATGAGATGGATGTATGATTGGTGCCCTAGCAGAGACAATGAAGATAAAGAGTCTTTTTTGAATGGTGTTTTTTTGGTTTAAAGGTGTTCATTACATAATCCAAAGCTATCTCACAGTATGCTCTAAAACAGACAGGGGAATATGAGAAAACTGCAACAGCCATGAAAGGCAGTAGAATGTAATGATTTTGATGTTGTCATTTAAAGAATTGAGCTCCAGGAGATACAAACAAGAAATAGTGTAGAGGATGCCCTAGGATGCCTTGTGTATGCCATTTAAATCCCCTGCAGTATATGGATCATTCTGAAGTTTTAAAAGTATAAACATGCTGTGTAAAACCTGGGGAGTGAAGAAATTGTACAGTGAAACTTACAGAAGGAAAATTCTACTGTGGCTTGAATCTAGAGCACTTTCATTACTTTTGTTTGCCTTATAGAGAGATAAGCCTGTAACTAGCTGGAAAAGTTTATCAGGTTTCCACTGTGCTCCCTTGCTCTGATTTTCTTTGGTGTCCTTTGTCATAGTGTGTGTAGAGATTTCAGGATTGTGTTTGATTTTAAGAGGAACTATCGGTAAATCTAAAGTTACTAGACAACAAAGCACCATTTTAACAACAGCAATGAACTAAATATTTCCTATAATTTTTGTATCTTAAAATATGCTGTAGCAACTCCAGGCACCAATGACCATGCATTTTCTGATTGGAAGTGCAAAGAGAATGAAAAATGTAAGGAAACTACAAATGTTTTTGAAACATATAGCTATGTCAAATTAATGCTTCTATTATTGCACACAGTATTTACTGACTAGCAGTTGTAAATTCACCAAAAAAAAAAAATCTTAAAATAGATCATACTCTGTCTGTCAGCACTCTGGCAGAAATTCAGATATTAACTACAACATGTTCTGACAGTAAACACATGGTAAAATGTGTGAGACTATAACGTAAGTAGCTAAGCTTTTATTTTGTAGATGATTTTTTGCTCCCTCACTGTCAATTAAAAAGCCAATAATTCACACACACATGTGAGTTTCTGGGAGCCATAAAAACTGGGTTTGGTAAGAGCGGACACAATGTAGCTGCAGCCATAGACCCCAGAGCATTGTAGCTGAAAGATCCCAAGAGCCACGGTGCTGTAGTGGGCACAGAGGCGTAGTTATATACTGCAGTCATGGTTACTTGACCAGCTGAGTTTGCCTCTATCCAACAACTACGCAAAAATGTAGGGCCACAGGGAGATTTGGAGCTCTAGTTGTGCGTAACAAAACAGAAGGTCGACTGAACCCAAAACTCCACCAATTGTGTGGCAGGAAGAATACCTGTGCCCCCACTTGTTTGGTTTGACTGTGGGGCTTTTTCTCTGGAACTGATGACATATCCATTATGATAATTTGGGAAGACGTAATAGCATGGAACCCTTAGAACTTGTTGTTTTAGTTTATCATTACCAAAATGCATCATCAGTCGTGTTTTATAGAAAAGAAGACTGAAGCATTGAACAATTTCTCCAATATCATATGCCAAATTTGCTGCAGTGTACTTTCCACCATCTCTTTAAACCTGTACTGTATTCACAGAATCACAGAATATGCTGAGTTGGAAGGGACCCATCAGGATCATCCAGTCCAACCCCTGGCCCTGCACAGGATGTCCTAAGAATCATCATGTGCCTGAGAGAACTTTTGCATTCCTCTTTTCAATAGAGAAAGTCACACCCATTTTATAAAGAGTGCCAGAAAGGACGCTGTTAATAGGACTTCGTTTGGGACTTTTTGCTTACTTTCCACTATTAAAAAAAAATTAATTTCTGTTAAGTAGGTATGCTTTCAGCTATTTAGGCAATTTGCAGATATATTCAGCCAGAAATACACGGGCAGTATATAAAGAGAAGATTTTGTTATTAGGCTGATGAACTATCGTTGCACCCTATTTCTTCAAATGTGACATGCAGTAAGGAAATGGCTCAGATTAGGCCAGGTACTGAAAGCAATATGACAATACTAAAGAAGCAGAATATTACAGTGTGAGGGTTTTTGGAGGGCTGAGGCATTGCACCATAGCTGCTTGTTGTATCTAATCTAACCTTTTCAGAAAGAGCTACACTCCACGCTATGCTGCATATAGACACTCTCAGCTGGCTCCACCAGCACTGGGGGTTTCACCTGGCAGAGGAAGTTTCTGTGAAAGAGGAGGGGGTTTAAACTGAAATAGCTCTTCCACACTGCCCTTCACAATGAACTTTTCTTTTTCTTTTTTTTCTCCCCAGTAAATGCCTTGCTGCAGTCTAACTTAGTCCACTTCAAAGTGGACTAAAGAAAAAGGTTACCCTTCAGGCAGAAGGAGATTGTTCACATAGGAAACTATATGAACTGCTTGGAATATGAAAAGGATGGTTTTACTAGTGCTGGTTCATCACCACACAAAGGTAGCCACATAGTCCATTCTCCAGCTTTATGTGCCCATGACATACCATGTGAACATCCAGACAGTTTGTGGTTTCTATTCATTTTTCCTCCAGAGGGAAAGTTGTTGTTTCTTGTCCAAACAAATATATTTCCTCCTTGTTTGGGTAACATCTGCAAATGCTGGTTTCTCCCTTGAATCAAATATTCTCTTCTCTGTTTTCTCTTTCTTTGTAACTGTGTCAGTGGTGAAGATTTAACAATACCATAAAGTGCTAACTGCTTTCAGTTGAGGTTCTTGAACAATTTCAAGTTACAGGCAGAATGACTGAGGCATGGCACAATAGCTATACTCTTATTTCCCTGAGCTTAATCCTGCATCCTGTCCAGTGGACCATTCCAGCATGGGGAAAGTCATGCCTCTCTACCCAGGAGTATCTTCTCAATTTTTGAAGGAGATGCTGGCTCTCCTTGTAGTAACCAGCAGATGCTGCTGCAGAGCATCCATACTAAGCCTACTCTTGCTACTTTTATTATCACTGTTAATGCTGAAAGGGATGCCATCTATTCCTGTTTAGCCTTTGCAAATTTGGGGTGGGATGACAGGGTCTGTTTCTTTGTTTCGTAGGAGAGAGCACTCCGTCTTCCCTTTGCTATTGCCATTTTTTTTTCCAGTTATGAGTGTCTCTGTCCAGTGTCTATCAGTTTCTTATAGATCTCTCGCAGTTCATTATGGGATTGCTCAATTTATTAGGACCAATCATGCATTCATACCTTCTTTCATCTGAAGTGCACTTTTAAATGTTAGACTACACACTAATCAAGTTGAACATCATAATGAGAGCACGTTCACATTGTTAAGGTAAATGATCCAGTGCATTCATAGTGAAGACATATTTGAACTACAGTTTGTGCTTTTTGTCGCAATATTGAACATTCTGGACAACTATAAATTGTGTTGTTTTGTGGCAACCTTGCAAATATGTGATGATTATTATTACATTGCTGGCAGAACTGTATGATATTTCATTGCAGCTTTGTGATAAATTTCTAAGTGCAATTAACTGGGGAGGATTTTATTGTGTAAATTTCTTCCTCTGTATTAGAATAATAATACATGAATAGCACATCTACCTGTACATACATGCGTCTTTACACTTACACACAGTAGTGACTGATGTATGAGGCTGAGCTTGACTATCCACTTCTTCTCAGGGAAGGCAGTAGGTATTTATTAGCAACTTCAGTGTTGTTAACACAGCATGTGAAGCTGGTGAGTGGAGCTGAAAAAAAGTAAATGAATACTTTGGAGGTAGGAAGATGGGAGACAGTAAATGCATAAAAACTTTCTCCATGCTTAATGGGGCACATTTTGGGATTTGGACACTTTGCATTTTTCCATTGCTCAGAAATGGAAAGGAATTGTTTGATGCAGTTGTTAAAATTCTATAGGAGAACCTAAATGCTGTTAGTGCTTTGTGAAGAATTCTGTTCCAGAACCTCTGCAAAGAAAAAGACCCTTTTACATGAGTAAACCGGTCTGAGTATGTTCCTACAAAGCAAGCAGGGTTAGTCTTCAGCTTTGTAAAAGGATGTCCAGTCTTCCAGGACTAAATGCACAGCTGGTGGAATTCACAGATGGTGAAACATGTGCAAGATAATCTAGTGAACATGGGTAGTGATAGCAGTGACCAGTAGCAAACATCACTGACCATAACATAGTCCCAAGGTCCCGGTGTTGTTTGTCTGCTAGACCCAGCATGCACAGGCTGCTCAGTAAAGGGGGAGCAGAGCTCACTGTTCTTGCCATGCCTTTCTTCTGGAGAGCAGCAGATTTTCCAGGGCAATGAAGTTCTTTGTTCTGTTGCTGCTTCATAATCTGAGTTGGAACATTTTCTCCTGAGGACACTTAAATTGGAGTTCATTGCCTAATGTCAGGAGACTTACATACACCTTTAGGAAACATCATGCCAGGATGCAGGTGAGGTGATTCTCACCTGCCTTTCCTCTTAAGGAGGTATAGCAATCCCTTCTAAGTGGTGTGGGCCAGATTTTTCCACATTCTGAAGTAAAACTTTCCACAACAGTTAATTTAATGTAAGTACCACTCCCAGAAATATATCTATACTGGAGATCTGTCATTGCTGTTATTATTACTTTCCATGCATCAGTTAAGTGTCTCAGCATGAGGTTCAGCTGTGCTTTTAAGTCATTGTTCCCATTTTCAAAGCTGTAGTTTCATTTCTGTATAAAATTCTAGACTAATCATATCTCCTCTAAAGTCACATGGGCAATTGCACATTAAAGACAAAATTTGGCCTAAGCTTTGCCAGCTTTTTTCAGGCCAGGGAAAATGATGAAAGAAAAGGGCACAAATCGTGGAACAATCCAAGCCCTGTACCAAAGTCTCTAAGCCACGTTTCTCAGGGCAAGAGTGTATCCTCCTGCTTTGGTCTCCACATCTTTCACCTCAGGATGTCTGGAAAACAGAATTCTACAGCTTAGGACATAGCAATACAAAAAGAAAATTTTCACTCTAAAATAATGTTTAGATTTAAATACAGTTCAGAGCACGGTAGCCAAAATATTTACACTAGGTTGTTTATCTCTTACTACTCCTTATTTTATTACATTTTCTTAATAATTTTATTTTTTTAACTACTATAATTTACAAGGTAATATAATTGGTTTTCATTAGTTTGGCTGTACCACTCATGTTCCTAACATAAAGTAAGCAGTGAAAAATGGGCACTGTGCCAAACTCTCAAAGTTATTTATATGTCTCTAAAATCCAAACTGGAGGAGGCAAATGGAAAATTTGCATTTTTTGCAGTTGAAACTAGCTGAACATCTTGCTGAAAGTGTCAGAAAGCCAAGCTCAGATTGCAGTGGGCACACGGAAACTCAGATATGAATGCTGTACATTAGTAAATATTATCTTACTCAGCTGATATGAAAATATTTGCGCAGCAAAGGAAAATAATTAAATTTGTGATATTTTTTCAAGAGAAAGGCATAATGCATCAAGAGAAGGGCTGTACTTCATCTTCCTTCTACAGATAAGTCAGTGTCATGCACTGTGTGAGCCCCTGCAGTGCTGTCAATGAGCGACACGTTCACATGGTTTTTGCAGACTGACTGAGACTGAAAGGTGCTTTCAAATATAAACTGCCCTGCTTTAATGCATCTGATCTCTTTGGTCAGAGAAAATCCTAATTAGAGAAGAGCTATTCCTGATGACCCTGTAACACTGTTATGGTAGGATAAATACATTTTCTAGTGCTTCTGGTTTCAGATAAGAGAACACTAAGTTTCACTGTTTTACTTAAGATGATACTGCACAGTCTGATGCATCTCTTTTCTCTTGTATTTTATCTGTATTTTCCTTTCTAAAATTCTGCTCAGTGCTATTGGCAGTTTTTTCACTCTTAGTAAAATTACAGCTGCTGCTTTTAAAAAGAGAAAGCAAAGTGACCAGTGAACCAATAAAATAAAAACTGTTCAACAAACATCAAAGTAAAATCTTAAATGCATTGAGAATCTCAAGTCTCAGAGTCCTATTTAATTTTTAATCCAAATATATCAGCTGCTAAGGCTAAGATTTACTAAAATAGCTTTTGGAGAAAAATTCTTTTCTGACTGAAGAAACCATTTGAAAGGTTCTGCAAGAGTCTTGACTTTTATTAAAAAAAAAGGCAACAAGGCACCACCCCAAGTACTTTGGTAGAAAACTAAGATGTTTACATTTGAAATTGTTACCAGAGTAGTTGTAGCTGGGGTGCCTTTTTGTCTTTAGTGGTTCCTTCCTAATTTCTACCATGTGCCGCCGTGCTAAATTCACTCCAATGGAAGATGAAATCCAAGCAGAGCCCTTGTTTGGGGGAAGAATCATAATGAGATGAAGCTTCAGAGTAGTGATGTTCTGGCTCTAAGGCAACATTTCCAAATTGCAGCATATGATCAAGTCTAACCTTGTATTTCTTGTCTCCACTGTGGGGCCTTTCTGTTGTAATTACTTTCCATGTTGCTCCTTCTCACTATGTCTGCTTTTTCTTAGATTGCGATGGCTTGTGTTTTTCGAAGTGTTGATTTTTTTGAATTTGTGTTTGTTAGTGGAAATTAACTTTATTTAGCATTTGGATTTCAGTGCAGTTTTCATAGTGCCATCCGCTGGTGCTTGGAGCCCACCAAATGCAAATTAAGCTACCCTAACCTGGCATTGCTGCAGAGTCTCTAAGGACTCCTCTAGCCTGCTAAGTATGAGGGGGTTTTTGGCAGGATCTGTTTTGACAAGTACTCTGACAACCACAACACACACAGAGGTCCCAGTGATGTTCTGCCTTCTTGCTGGATATTGACTATCCTCAAGTCTGTCTGTGAGTTCAGGTTTGCATCAGTGCAAAAAATGGCATAGGGTCCCCCTGTAAGATCACAAGGGACTATTTAAAATTCAGAGGTTGCAGGAGGAATAACTTTTACCAGGTGACAGAGGGCCTCCCAACATTGATCTGCAATAGCCTTGGCACAGTTTACATCTGCAAGTGAAGGCCTGTTCCCACACCAGGGAAATCAGTACCTCTAAGGCATCCTGTGACTTAGATTTGTGCTTCTGGATTTCTCTTCACTCTCCAAACCTTTCCTCTCAATCCCTTTAAACAAGAAATCTCTGCCCTTCTTCCTGGTATCCTTTTTGCTGACTGGTGGAAACAGCGGTCTCCTCCACCTGCTTAGTCCTCTCCAGACTGAACACTTTCTAGATTGTCAGCAATGTGTGCTTTTGTGGAAAAACTCTCTGCCTCCTGGGCAGTGTAATAGTGAGCTACTACAAGGATCAGACTCAGTCAGCATTGGAGCATGGCTGCTTCCTTTCTTTCTCTCCTCCTGCATGCCCATTGGAAACAGCAAACAGGAAACACCCATTCCTTGAAGGGATGCATGTGACAAGTAGAAGGGGGAGGAGTGTGGGCAAGCTGCCCACAAATGCAGTATGCATCTTCCCACGTCCTGCTCCACTCTGCTTTTCTTGACCAGGCTTGTCCCCAGACATACGCTGACTCGCCAAACTTGGCCTAGAGGTGAGCAGGAATCACCAGCCAAATCATTTGCACAGCAAACCCAAAGACTGTCCATAGAATGCTGTCCAATGTGGCCTGGCTACAGCCTTTGCCATTGAAGTGTGTCCTTCTTGCGTCATTCCCAAAGCAACTTTCCTTCTGCTGAGGGGCTATGAGACTGCCAGAGAAAGCTGAATTCCCCTTACTTGGGGCCATGGACCAAAACTCTGTGTACAAAGTCCAGGACCAAGTGAGCTAGATGACAGGTGTTACAGATACCAGGGGGTGTGATGCAGAGATATGTGCCACTGCACATACATGTGGTGTTTTCCATGAAGTCTGATTCCCTTAAATGGCTGTAAGCTTTAGAGGCCTTGCTGAGTATCTGTGCTGTGCTGCTAAATTTATGCTTGTAATGCGAAAACTGCCAGCACAGTCTCAAGGCAGAGTGAGAGATGCCCCTACCCTCTCCCCTTCACTTTACCTCCTTCTCTCCTCTTGCAGTACACATCCAGGCACTGCTGCTCTCACCTGCGGGCATGTGATGGTGTTAGGCTGCAACCCAGATCCATGTCTTACAACTAAGGCTGGGTGATAAACTTTAGTGCCTCTTAGGAGCAGTATTGCATGTCAGCTTTACTACCAAAGTGCTCACACTAGAAGCAGGCTAACTTGAAGTGGCAGCAAGGATTAATTCACATTGGATGCTTGTTTTTTTTAAACAAAATACTTCTCCATGACTGTATGTTTCCCTTTATCCAGCTTGTCTCTCATTTTGATTTTACTCTAATTGTTATTTCTCAGGGTTTCCCTCTCTTGCTGTTTCTTTCATTCTTTCATTTTATTCTTTCCCAAGAAATAATTTTCCCAGAACAGATGGGGTTCAAATACCTGTTTCTGAAAAATTTTGTAGTTTACAATCTAAGCCCATGTTTATTAATGCTGAACTTGGTAAAGGCCTTGCCAGCCTTTCATCACCACCTTCTTACGTTCTGTAGAGAAGGGGGAAAGAAGAATTCATTCACTTTTCTTTTAAACATAACACGAACTTCTCCAGTTCCCCACCTTCATTTTCCCTTCATCTGCACTTGAGATGGTTCTCCTGCATGGCCTTGTTGCTGGACCTGACAGCTCTGTGGAAGGAGAGTCACAATATTGCAGGATGTGATGAGTGTGAAGTTCTTTGGCACAGAAAATCAGGCTGTAACATTACGTTTGTCTCTTTACTTGATGAATAGGATAGACTTGTTGCTGGATGAATGCTTTGTTCTGAAAGATCTAGCTGGCTCCTGGCCTGCCTTTATATCACCCATGTGGTAAATAACTAGACATTTTTAATTCTTAATGAAAATATTTATAATATTGGCTGTATAATATTGATGATACTCTTTCTTCTTCTGATGCTGCTATACTACTTCAGTTTTGCACATCAGGTATTGTCATATTTTAGTACCTTTCACTTGCTTTAGTTTAATAATTTGATAGTTTAAAGCATCTTTCAGATACTTCCTGTTTGGTGATATCAGACTGATTCCTTCATCATCTGAGAGGACAATTTTTCCCTCTAAGGTGTGCAAAGAAGATCATGGTAGAGGGCCTCTGGCAAATTGTCTTTTTGTATTTCTATGTTGTCTCATCTGGAAAGTGAGTATCTATGTTTCGTAGCTTTAGGCTGAGAAAATTTCCAACTAATTTCTTTCACTTTCAGAAGTGGACTGATTATTTGAAGGTTTGCTTCTAGTATTTTCCAGACTAATTTGCACTGGGCAAGCCATTGCCATGATAAGTAGTTAGATTCCTCAAGGTACTGCTGGCTGGGTTAGTATGAAACAGTAAATCCTTAGAGTGCCCACTGAGTCTTCAGAACACCACTGTGAAGGCAGGATAACTATACTGGCTAGCTGGGTTGTCCTAGTTCTGTAATGAGCTTAGGTAGTGTTAATTCTGTAATCTCCGCATCCCACTCAATTGTTTGTTATAAGCATACTCTCTAGCGTCTTACTTTTGTCCTCATTTTTCTTCCCTTGTCAATTATATTGATAAAAAAAGATGCAATGTTGCATGCATTCAGGAAAAACACCCAGCAAAGTAGCCATTTTAAAGTCAGGCCACTTATCAATCCAGAACTATAGAGAAAAATAATTTGTAAGGGGAAGTGAGTTGCAGTCTAAGCTCAAAGGTGCTGCCATCTGTCAAAATGAAATAGTTGTGTTTATGTAGAACCCTACACCCAAGGACCTCAATGTTAAGACTATTAAACCACATAACACCCCAGCGAGGGACCTAATAATAGCATATCTGTTATAGAGATCAAGGAGATAAAACCAAGTTAAATGACTTGCCCAAGAAATCACTATCTGCTACTGGCAAGAACAAGAAATGAACTAATTGACCTCATCTTTCAGAATCTGTTTTAATCTTGAGACAATTCTGCTTACTCATCCACAACTATTTCACTCACAGTTTGTCTTAACATGTTTTATATAAACAGCCAGAAAACTGTAATGTGTCTGAATTATGTAGAGTGTTTTCCAATACAAAGAGCACATCTAACACATTAAACATATTCTTTTTTCTGTCTGGCTCCTCCAGTTCATAGTTTCATCTCAATGATAAGGCATTATGAAGCCCTAGACTGTATTTTTCATTTGGAGATTTATAGAGTGCAATTTTTTTCTTTCCCCACCAGCTTATCCACTACACAAGCTGACTGCATACCTCATTTCTGCCATTGATATGGCTATTTTCTACAATGTGAATGAAATACCTGGCGTGATAAATATTGAAGTGTATCTGCAGTTTCATTTTCACATACAATTGACACTTTTCAAAGAATAAAACCATTGCTGCAGTATTTACTAAGTGTCCCTATTTTAATTCTGATCTTCTTGAATAGTATTTCAATAGAGCAAGCAATTCAAAATAATTTCTCTTCATTTATGACCATGTTATATTATTTCAACATAATCACACAATAATAGAATGAGTTATGTTTATGACATACCATTCATATTAGAAAATGTGTGTATAGATGTCACAATAACTCTAATATTACATTTTACTATGTTTTCAGTGACAGGAGAATGCACTATTCTACTACACTGAGTTACAAATGCTATACAATGTAATCCTGCTGAAATACCTGTTTGCATTTTAGTTTTGCAGTGTTGATAATCCTTCTGTATTACCAAAAAATTAAGATCAGTTTCAAGTCTGTGTATTTTTGAGTGCTGTTTATTTCCACTTTTTTACTTTGTCTGTGAAGTGACTCTTCATCACATTAACTTAGTATATTAAAAACACACAAGTATAGTTATTTATATTAGTGTGTGAACTCTAGCAGTTTAACATAGTATTTCTTTTGCTACTAGTGTATTTCTACAGCTTGGCTTTGCAAATAGGTTGTCTTCATTCTTACTGCTAAGACAGCTTGCTTGCAATATTTTGTAGCTGTCTTTCTGGAGAAAGGGAAACCAGTTATGTTGGGTAGAAAGGCTGAAGTTGGGAAATGGACCTTTGTGTCTGCCAAGGTTATCAAACTATCAGGAAAATATGCAATGGTCCAAGTCCCTTGCACTTACTACACAATAATTCCTGTGCTTCACTGTCTGTAGCTGTAACAATCCTTGTGCTTCAGTGCTGATTCTTTCATGTAGCTGTTTTTGGCATCACTTCTGCTGCAGTAGAATCAGTGAAGTCTCTTTTGAGTAGAATTGTGGAACAAAGAAAGGATCAGAATCCCTATAACACGTGCATAGTCTCTGAGTAACTCAATTAGCTCAATCAATGATGAATGGTAACTCTCCAATAGAAATCCTGTAAATTCTGATTGAATTTTTGACATACTTTTTATCTATTCTTGATCACATCTAGACATGTTTTTTAGAAGAACAAAACACTTATTTAATGCAGTATAGCTATCACTCATTGTCATAAATGTGAAAAGTTAAATGACTATTTTTCTGGTATAAACTATTAGTTTTATAACCTACATTTCAAGAGGAGGGGAGGGATAATTGCAATTACAGGGATTTTGGCACACTGGTTATTCAGTTTTGAATTGTTGGACATGAACAGGGAATAGTGTGATATACAGGTTTATTTTTGCTGCCTTTACGGTAAAGACAAATTTAAAAATAATAGCTGTTATTTCTGTACGTCCTTCAGTTCTGCCTGGTTGAGCCCGGTAAAATTAATTTCAGAGATTCCTGCACAGGATTTGCTGGAGCAAAGAATTAACCAAAAATAAGTGAAAAAGTAGTGGGCGAAGAGAATAAGTGTCAATAGCAAAGAAATAGGTAACTCCCAGAATCCTCAAGCCGTGGCTTGGCGTCCTCTCTGACATCAGTGAAAAATGAGTTGAAGACCTCACTTAACTTTATGAGGTTTGGAAAACCTTCGGCACCTGCAGAGCAAATGGGGCAGAAAAGGCAAAAAGTTACAGGATGTTTTCTGGATGGAGTTAGACTCTCAACCACTCTGCTTCCATATCATAATGGTGAAACTTACTCTCCCACTTCTTGTACTGCACAGTTGAGCACTTTGAAAAACAGAAAGGGAGATTTCCTTTTTCAGCATTGTCATGGCGTCTCTTCTTTAAATGCACTTAAAGGCAAAGCAGTAACGGGAGGTTGTGCCAAACATACAAAAGGAATATGTGTTTTTTCCAAGGTTTGGAACAATGGAAACTATAAATATACTAAAAACTGCAGAGGTATTTTAGGTTTGGTTTGTGATAACCTCTTCTGATTATTAATCATGAGATTAATATTACAGATGACTAATGAGTAACATCACATGTGATTTCAGTTAATGTTATCTGACCATGTTCATCTTGATCTGGAAGAGGAGAAGCAATTAATTCAAATTAATACTAAAAAAAAATTACATTTAAGCTCGGAAGCAGTTGGTATTGGAGCAGTTTGGGTCAGGTAGATCCCATGGGTAGTCTCCTGTGAGGACTGGTGCTTAAAGTGAAATACCTGCTTGGATACTTCTAGGCCTGAGTCATAGCCTTAATATTTACTGCAACAGCATCAACTCTGTTGGCTGTCTTCTCATAAACACTTGGAAGAGAAAACTGAGAGAAATTATGCTCCTTTGAGCTGTTAAAGGTAATTAATTTAATTGATGATATTATTATTCCTTATAATGCCCATTCTTCCATTCACTTTCGTGCTCTAATCCAGCAATACCTTGACTACAGTGATTAGTAAAAGTTTTAATAGTTTTCAGTTGATGCTATTTATTTAAGATGATCATATTGTAGTGTTTGTCTCCACTTTTGTTATTTGCTTTGGCTGTTTAGAGCTGTAAGAACCCAACTTTGAATCAGTTTGCAGCATTCACTGAAAGACTGAATATCTGATATTTCAAAGAAGGGAAGTCATGGGATATGTGTCTTTGCCCTGGACTGCAGAGTGGGAGAAGAAATTTAAAAAGGTCATCACAAAAAGCCATTGATTCCTTTAAAGTCGAAAGTAGACTGTGGGATCTTTAGCTTGTGCACCAGCTCTGAGGTGTCTAGTTCCTCACCAGTTATCTGCCAGTGGAAATTTTTTTACAAGGAAACTTCACTGGGAAATTTCAGCATAAAAGGAATGTGTGGAAAAACTAATATACCTTTGAGTGTTGTAGGGTTTCTGTGGCTTCCCTGTTGCTACCTGTGGATATTTCCATTATGGTCTTTCTTCATGATCCTTGGAGGGTTCCCACCTGATGTGGGCAGAGTCACAAAGCTGTGAAGGTGACTCATACTTGTCCTTTGAAAGAGGAAGACCTATGTACAAAAGGAGAATCTCCACAAGGCTACAAAGGAGATGTTTCCACACTTGCCATAGTAAACAAGTGAAATCTTCTAGAGAAATGTTCTCTGGTCACTCACAGAGGTGCTTATGTATTCTTGTATGTCCAAATAGTGACCAGCGTATCTGAGGAAAAAGCTATTACTGGAGTTTAAATGCACAGACCTAGACATATGGGCTCAGAGGGAAATGTAGGTTCCTGAGAGTTCCATCTTATTTTGCAGTTTCATTTGGCACTACGAAATAGAGTTGTTGGAGACAAAGAAAGAAAGCCTAAAGAAAATTTAACTTAGACAGACATTGGGACTTTAAAAACACAAAAAATTTGATTAATATCGACTTCTTCCTGCAATTTGGGCAAAATATTTTTTTAACATGTAAGTTCCACTTAAAGCTTTGCTTTAGAAAGCCTCCCTGATGTGCTGAAAGGTTCAAAGAAGTGCTAGGTAATAACTAGTGCAGCCAAGACACAAAATTACTGCAGGGTGAGCAAAGGAAAAAGCAATGGATGCAGAGCCTCAGGATGGGAAATGTATTTTCAGATATTGTTGCTGATTTTCTATAACGTGTCTGTTGTCAAATGAAGGGCAATGTATTTCCAGTTTGATTTAGGGGGAATACATGCTCTGATTGCTTACCTGCAGTATAGTATTTTGTTGTTATTGTTTTGGTTATGGCAAATATTTTGGAGCTGGCTGAATGAAAGGGCAAAAAGAGATGTTGCCGTTCTTTTTTCCCCAGAAGCCCAATAGTCTCCTAAGGTGTGCTTCTGGATTTGTTGCCTTTTTGCTTGAAAGGCTTTAAAGCATATTGTGTCCAGGAACTCCAAATCACTATTGTGTACCCTGTGAAATTTCCAAAAGGATGGGGGAGATAGGAGATGGATCAAGGAAGATGCCCTTTGTCCTTTGCAGTTATTTCACTTTAAAATACACATATATTTGTGCAGGAAAAGTGGCAAAGACTGGCTAGGAGTTTAGAATAAATACTTTAGGGTGCTTGGATCCAAATATTAGTCTTCTGCATACAGCTATCTAATGTATTAGACATGAGAGAGATTATATTCTAATGGCCTACTTTAGGCATATGAATTGAAATTAATCTCTTTTGTACTTCTATTGGATTGTTAATGTGAGGAGAAGACGACAAGCATTCCAACTCTATGAATTTACATTCTCTTCTTTTTTTTTTTTCCTAAAATAGCTAAGGGATTTACAGATTTTTCTGACCTAAAATTATACTTTTTCTATTGTGGATAACAATCCAACAGCCAGATTTGCAGTCCTATGCTATTGCAGTAAAAAATTTAATATCTCTTAGTAATTTTTTACTATGTCATGTATTTTTTCCTGGAATCCTTTGGAATTCTCTGTCACTGTTAATCTCATGCAACATGATGTGCAACAGAAGAGAAGCCAGAAGATTACTCTGTAAGTTGTAAGTAAAGCTCTGGTAGAGCACTCATGTGGTGGTAATAAAATAGAGCTTTCAAGGGTACTGTGGAAAGTTAGAGGCGACAAGCTGAACTAATAAAATCATCTATCCCATGGGTAAACGAGTAAGCAGAGTGATTTTTCAGCCCAGTACCGCCTGAATACATAGGCCAGAAGAGGAGGGATTGTGTCGAACATAAACCCACATTTTGTGGGACAGAAGAGGAGATTGTTGCTGGTTTATTGGCTGACCTGCAGTTAGACAGAGGAGTTAGGCCTTGTCTTGGAGGTCACTGCTGGAATTTTTTCCTACATGGAAGGTATTCCAAATCTAAAAATATAATTTGGTGAGAGGAGGCCAAATTTGGACCTGTCAACTTTGACACATTCCTTAAAAGATTCCAAATGATAGCAATGGTGTGTAAGAGAGTTGTAACAAAGGAGAGATTTTCAGCTCTTTTAACAGAGAGCTATATAATCACACTTTCTTGTAGAAGCATTCAGTGTGAAGATCTGTCAATAGAAATCTCAAACTGTGAATATACAATTGCGCTTTATTATCCCTTTGTTATTTTGTAACTACATAGGTATGACAGACAGAAACTGATGTTAAAAGAAATCCACAGTTGTCAGTGTGTCACATGCATGAATCCCACTGCTGGAAGTTTTTCAGTAAATCAGCATCTTTGGGTAGGTACACCAAATGCCATATTTTAACAAAATGTTTTTGCTCACAGTAACACTCAAGCTCTTAATTTAAGGAGAATGAACATCCTAATGTTTTGTTACTGTAGTGCACAGCAGACAGATGGTGCTCTGTCTTGCACAGAGCAAACAAGGAACTAAACAGTTATAAGTACCAGATAAAAGGTGCTGAGGGGACAGAGTACACTGGGAAACCTTCAGTTAGACCCTTTGCTGAGGCATCCCTGGGAGCCCACATAAGCAAATAAGTGCTGTATTGTAAAACAATAATCATGTGTAAGACACCCTAGGTTTCCTCAAAAGTCCTTTGACTCTCTAAGGAGTACAGTCAAAGAGTACACAGAGGTCTCCAAACCTTCAAACACCAGCAGGGTTATTTTTTGCCTTTGTGTCTTAAGGATTTATGGTGCTACTGTTCTTGGCAGGGCCTGGAAACCAGCTGCACACAAAACAGAGAGAGATGGAAGCATCTGGTGAACTTCAGAGTTCTGTCTTTAATGAAAGATGAAGAGAAGGGAGCAAAACTCTGCCTAAGGGGTCCTTTTTTTTTAACAATTAACTTCATTTTATATTAAAATTTATTTGTGATTACTTTGTTTCAGAGTTTTGGGGAGGATGTGTTGGCTGTGCCAGCTCAAATTAGCTGTTTGTGGCAGTTGCATAGCATTTTTTTTCTGTCTTGTGCCATATTTTGGTTGCCACTGCCTGTACCTGCGCTCAGGCTCGGGGGTTTCCATTTGTTAAGGTGGTTAGGGTTTGAATTCCAAAGATCGGCAAAATGTGTCTGTTAGGATGTGCATGTAACAATTACCTCAACAGTCACACTTTTCTGAAACCTTGTGTCTATGCTATATTTATTAAATGCATAGACTATTAAAGGAAACAGCAATTCAGTTCCCTTAATCCCATTTCTGACAGACCCACATGCAAATCCTCTGAGAGAGCCATGCACTTGAGACTGAGCTGATGGAGCACCAAAGCTGAGAGGGGGCCTGAGATCAGCTCCCTAAACAACCAGACCTCACTGAGTGACAGCTTGTTTGTGTCCTGTGTGATGTGCAGGACCTGGTTTGGAATCTCACAATGGAATCGCTGCTCTGTGACGGTGACCGTAATGTACTTCAATTCAGTCCCCCCACAGGAGCAACAAAGGCCAAAAAATCCACCACAAGTGTGCCTAACTTCAAAAAGAGCAACTCTCTGAAAATAGGCAAGCCCACTGAAAGGGGCCTAAAATGGGCCACTAAAGAATTAAATTCTTCCAGGCAATAAGAAGATCTCTGAAGTAGGGACGCAAAAGCAGAGCATGCCCCATCCTTTGGGAAAGACTTCAGAAAGGGTGAAAACAGCCTGGCATGGCTAATCAGCAAAGGAAAAAAAAGCTGTTAGAAGTAAGAAAGATCATTCAGAAAACTGAAGTTGTGTCTAAACTAAGTAAGAAGGGCTGCATACTAAAGACTGAAAATAAAACTGTAATCAAACTAACCAAAAGAGTTTAAGGGCTAACCAGTTTCAGGGATCAGAATTTCCCCTAAACATTTTTTTGTTCAGTTTAGCAGAAACAGATGATGACCAGCATACAAAATGTCAAAATGGCTATGCATTTTTTACTGATATTTGCTGTGAGTAAATCTGGGGCTAATCCTACATGGAAATTTTTTTTTTTTTTAAGAAGAGGCTGGGGACATCAGCATAGGTCTGAGGAAAGATTAAGAGTACCAAAAGGGAGATCCATACTATTTAAAAATACATGAGAAGTTTGGTGACAATGTAAAGCTCTTCTGGGTAGTAATGATGAGGATCAGTTGTGAAAAGCAGCTAAAGAGATTGGTTAATAAAAATTACCCAGATGAAATTCAGAGTAGATAAATGTAAAGTACATGTACACTGAGGAAAAAAGCCTTTTTCATATAGAAGATGATGGGCTCTGAAATGATGATTACCACCGAAGAATGAGATGTGGGGGTTATGATAAACAGTTCCATAAAAAGAGCATCTCAGTGCTTGGCGGTAGTTACACAAAAATAAATCAATAGTTAGAAGTTATTAGAGAACAGAGAACAAACAGAAAACATAATTATTCCACCGTATGTATGTTCCACCAAGTATTCTACCATGGTTCACCAGGACATTGAAAATGAGTTGCAGTTCTAGACATGTCATTGCAAAAATGATGTTGTAGAACTGGAAAAGGTGCAGAGAAGGACAACAAAGATGACTGAACCAACAGCTTCTGTGAGGAGGCTGGGAGGCTCGATAGCATTGAAAGGAGGCAACCTGAGCAGCTGTCTACAAAACCACAACTGTTAGCAAGAAGGTATGTGCTGAGTGACTGCTGTCTCTTACAGTGCAAGAACACATGAAAGGAATGGGACAGAGAGGTTTAAAACAAGAAGAGGGACTTCATGCAGTGGATAAAGGGCCTTTGCTACTCCTTTCCAAAGGCTTTAAGGAATGCTGGTTTTCATGCCATCAAGAGGAGACCAGAGTTTATAACTGGAAGGGTGCTACCTTATGTGTGTAGACAAAGCACAACCCACTGAGAAAATTTCCTGAGCTGAAAATATTCAGAGATTATGAGAGTATTAGAGGGGAAATATCAGGAAATATCATATGTTCTTGTATTGGTTTCATTCTCATCAGGTGGCTGCTGCTGACCACCTCCTAGTCTGGTTGAATCCTTTCTCTGGCCCAGTATGGCTGCTCATGTGTGGGTGATCACAGGTAATTACAGATGCTAACTTTTCACATTCAGATAGTTGTAACATATCTTGCTAAATTAAATTATGTTTTTTGGAGAAGATCAAATATCAAAATGAGATTATAGACTTGATACTAAAGCAATATCATGACACTTTATAATTAGTGACTCGTACTGTTTTCCTATAAGCTAACTCCTAATCATGAGATTCAGTGTTGGTTGTGAGAGCTGGGACAGAGTGGTATCTTGCCTGTGGGGACAGTGTTTAAGTGGGCAGGTTCAGTTGGTGTTTCAATCATTCATTCATGCTCTTTAACAAGAAGCTCAGGTTCACTTCTTTTCACCTGTTACTTTCAGCTGAAATTAAGAGAGCTGATTAATTAAAAAGGAAGGAGTCCTTTTATCTTCCATGGCAGACCTTATGCCTGGCTACCATTTTGTACTGTTAGTCTCCTTTTATGCTTATATTTCAACTGGTTACTCAGAAATATGTTTAGCATGGTTTTTTGCCTTACATTGAGTTCTTTCCTAAGCAGCAACTTCTATTTGTGTAGTTTTAGTATCTTTTAATACCTGGAAATATATAGATTTTAAAAAAAATATATGTTTGAGCATTTATTGAAACCATCTTTCCAGCTTCTGAGGTGTTCTCTGTATTGTATTTGAACTTGTCAACAATTTTTTTTGGTAATAGATAGAATTGAGAAACACATCTCAAGTAGCTTCTCATACCTCTTGGTCTCACTGCTAAGAATCACTGTTCTGATACAGCCTATATTGGTATATTTGGTAATTAGGTTAATTATTAATGTTCTATGGTATGATTTTATTTGAAAATGCTGACTTATTCAAAGTGTAATTTCTACAAAGGTGCATGAGTCTTAGAAATTTCTGTTTAACTGGGTTTGCTTAAGCTATCTGATTTACAGGTGTTATTTTCTTCTTTCACAAAGGAACAAATACTCTGAAAATGAGGGATTCTGTGTTTTGCCCAGTCCTATCTGAGCCACATCAAGGCAAAAAAAAACATCCTCAGGTAATTTTTTTGAGTTCCCTTCTTTTGAGGTGACTGTTAAAAATACCATAAAGTTGTTAATAATAGAATTATAGTTGAATTGATCCAAGATAGAGGATCAATATGTTACTCTCCCTAAGAAATTTAACAGCTCTATCATTCTTTTCTGCTTGATACTCCACTAAGGTGCTATCTAACGTATTTTAATTTTTTTAAAAACAACATGCATACTCTGAACTATCTCAATTTGATTAATCACACGCAGATTATTAGTCATTCTGAAAAGAAAATGGCTGCAAAGGAGCATGCTGCCCTGAAGTCAGGCACATTTGGCAGGCTTCATACTAACTTGATAGTAATTATGATCTCCATCGAGTGAGACAGGCAGTGAATAAGATATTTAACACTGTGTGCTTTGGCTGTGAAAACCTTTTCAACTTGTGCTTTCAGTTTCTGGGTTTCAGTGTTATTAAAATATCTATGTGGGTATATTTTAAAAGAAATAATTATCCTTTCCTACACACACACTATTTTTTTAATCTCAGGGAATTTTCTCTGTTTACTGACTGCTCCCCAGAGATGGATGCTCTAACCACCATAGAGAGAACAGGACCATAAATATCCTTTTGCAACACAGAAGCTGCAGTTATAGTGTAGTGAAATCTATCATCTCACTCATATAAGATGCAATCTGTCTGCATCAGAAAATTACCCAGAACTTTCTACCCACAGTAACTAGATTTAACTGTTTTTTTAATTTTAGAGATTTGATGTGTATGTTCCAGGTAATACAGGTCTTTCTATCTGGGTTAGCTTTTAACAAATTCAGCTGTCACTTTCTATATGAGTGAGAACATTTTTAGTACTGTGAATCAAGCTGGCAACAAGTGAGCAGTAGTGTGAGACCATCAGCGGGTGCGTGGGAGACAGCAGCAATTTGGGAAGCCTGAAAGAGTGCCTGTGAGGTTCGCAAAGGGAAATCAATGTTAAAAAATCATAGTAAAAATCTTTCTTGTTGTAAGAGGTATTGCTGGAACAACTGTGCTGCTGAGAGCATAATTTGTTTTTCTAGTCTTCAACAGTTTCTAATCTTTGTATGTTATCTCTAGGATTTAAAGACAGTTTCCTTTTTTCAATGCATTTGGAAATACTAATCTTTGGATTGAGGTAGGAATTTTACCCGTAGTTCCTGAGGGCCGCTTATTTAACGTCTGTTTAGAAGCAGGAAGGAGAGCAGGATGCAGATGTTTTTAATCTCATAATACATTTGGATCAAAAAGTCACTGCAAAAGGAGCATTTTAACAAGAAATACTCCAATCATGAAAAATTTCAAAATAAAACTTCCCAATAATGATATCTGCTAGACATAAAAATAAACAGATAAATTATATTGAATCAACTTGTACATAAATATGAAGACAGTAGGGGAAGTATGGTTACATGGGCCACCTGCACACCAAATATTTATTAACATGCTTGCTGAATTTAGTCTTAAGTATCAGGGTGATTCCATGCTGCAAAAGCCCCAGCGAATGTGTTTGTATTAGCACTTTGCAGCAGAGAGACTTTAGTCTGCCAATTCCTAAAAATGAATGCAATGTTCTTGAGGAAACCGTGCTGGAACTGGCACTCTGGGTGAAATCCTGAAGTCAAGAGGAACGTTTTCACTGCCTTTAACAAGGCCAACATTTGTTGACCAATAACAGCCAATGACAGAAGGGAGAGTTGGAATATCAAAGTGATAGTTAATGAAGGGTATACTAAAGGGTCGAGGTGAATAACACATCAGAAGCAATGGGAAGTGTCTTAGCCTCAAGACTCATGTGCTGTTCGTGATGCTGGTGTAGTCCTTTTTATCCAGTGTGTCAGGTAATCTGTAATGGGAGTGAAGTTAGGAATAATACAGAGCAAAAGAGGCAATCCAGAAAAAGGAATTTTTGAACTGAGGCTGGGACTCCAGAAGGATACAGTCAGGCTATCCTAAAGAGAAAGAGGTGTGCCAGAGGTAAATAAAATGGGATTATAACAAAGATGGAAGTCATAGAAAGAAAGGGTAATGGGAAGGGTTCACTGTGTCCAAGGCAAACAAACAACCTCATTATATAACTCCTTTTACAACAGGACATTAATTGTCCATTAAACATATGTACTGTGGAAAGTAAATATTCATCTTTTGGTGACCCAAGAATGCGTATCACTGACTGGAACATTTTAGTTTCTAATGAGGGATTGACAGTATCATGTATAAGGAAAAAATTTGAATTTTTGAATTAAAATGTTTTTGCAGGGAACAATTTCACCACTCCAGTGATATATAGCTTCCTATTTCCTTGGTCCTTTTATGGCTCCATGAAATCATCCTGTATTTCCTTAGTTAAATGTATGGAGGAAAAAGATACTGAACATTTTAAGAAAATTTTCATCCATGCTACAGAAGGTACTTGGAGATATGATTCTCAGCATGAGGTAAGACAGGTATGTGCCCTGTTTCATGGTGTATTATACTCTAAGTACTAGAAAGATGAAAGGGATGTTATTATACTGAAAATATATATTTTACAGATCAATTGTTTATTATAGAGTATTTTTTGACCCTGTTCCTTGTCTGAATGAACATAATTTCAATATAATAGAAAAGATGATAAAAACAAAATCACTAGAGACACAAGAAGTATTCTCTCTTCTGTTTTACTTGAAGAAGCATACTTATTGAATTTTCTTGTTTGTAATGGGATTATTTATCTTTTTTCTGTTCAGATGCTACCACCTTATGGTTGCATGCCATGGTAAAGACTAGGAGAATATTCAGAATCAATGGAGGATACATAGGAAGTAGAGTGTACTCCAAGGAGAGCAGAGTAAAACGGCATTAAAGTGTATATTAATAGCTTAAAATGCCTGGGAAAAATAGTCCCATAATTTTGGGGTGAACTTGTTTTTCCTCCAGAAAAGGAGCTGAAATGAAAATCTATCAACAAAATCTGCATTGCAATTGATAGCCTGTTTGGTTGTTTACAGAGAGAAGACCCAGTCCAGGGGATCTAGCAGCCAGAACTTCTAGGAATGGCATGCTGCCAGGGTCTGAGAGAAAAAAAAATACTATCTACTGCTTCTATAGTTAACAGGGTTGTTCCCAGACTTCATAAATGCCCACACAACAAAGAGACGATTGTGATAAAGGGTTAATATGCTGGGTGAATACTTGTTTATATCTCTATATTGTTAGCACCAGGGTGTTGATGAGCACATATTTATCCATAAGCCACTAATTTACTGCCACTTTGCCCATGGTGTTGGAGAACCTCGTTACTTCCCAGTATCTGATTGGGAGAAGCTGACCAGAATTTTAAAAGAATCACAAGAGCACTACAATGAGCTTCATGCTGCAATGAACCGTGTTGTCTGAGGATGTCATACAGCACATGTAACTTTCTTTACTTTTGGTACATATAACGTGCTCTAGCAAAGTTAATCACTGATATGCAAATTCATTTAAAGGTGGCCTGCAGGAGTATTAAAAATAACCTCCCAGCTTTAGGGATATATGCCAAGTACCCCAGGCATTTATCACAGTTTTAATATGAACTGTAACCATTTTTACTTCTAATGCTTCCAAGAAGTCTTCACTCACTGTGAATTGTTGGCTCCTTCTCAGCATGACCCACTGGCCTGCTACTGGTCGTGTCAAACTGTAGAGCCCTGAGGGAGACAGTGGTTTGAGCCATCCAGGTATTTTAAAACTCCTTATTGCAATGTTATGGTGGCTTCAAACGTTCTCCAATTTATGTGGATAGGAAATGAAGGCTACTAAAAAACCCAGAACACAACAACAAAAAAAGCTCTGCATGTTAGAAACATAGAGCTTCAGAAAAGAAATTTATTTAATGCTGTCAAATTAGCCCCATATTTTACAAAGGGATCATGTGGTGCATCAGCTATCATCTGTTTAATACATTCCAAGGGGTCACCTCGTACAGGAGCAGTTACTATAATACAGTTAGAATTCAGACAGTTTTGAAAAGAAAATTAGAAGAGGGTGGAGAGAATGGGGTTTAAACGTAGATTTACTAAAACTTCTTTTGGAAGAGTTTCTGCAGCATACATTCCATGTTTCTAAATTCGAAAAGTACTCGATAAAATGGTTTGACTTTCTATTCCTATACAGATTTTATTTTTATGCTGAGATGCTAAATTCAGCACCAGTTCAGTTGTAATTATTCTAATTATTTATTAAATTATTTTTTCTACAAAATTTGTTAGACAGTCATTATGTCATTTAATTAAGGATTGTTCATACAAGCACGGATTTCCATGTCCATTTCTCAGAACAAAATACTCATTTCTTTTGCTGGGTGTTCACTTACTACATTCCACATAGTTTGAACAGTAAAATGGCCTGGGTTAAATTTGTTTTGTATGTGTTGCTTCACCCGCTGTTTCTCATACAAATCTAAATTGGTATCAGCTTTGAATTGCTGGCTAGTGTTAACTCAAAATCTGCACCTCCCCCATTTCATAGGAAGGTAAAATAAGAAAATATTTCTGTTCACATTGGCTCCTTCCTTTCAGTTCCTCAAGCCTAAAATTACTTTAGTATAAATTTAAATAAAGTGTCTTATTACAAAAACCTTGGTGCATCCAAAAATTACCTGTTTATAGTGTTTTCAGGAAAGTCATTGGATTTATCTCAGTACTAAATGATGAAGAACCCCCAAGAAATACATACAGGCTTCATCCATTGGGACCCAAAGCAGAAAGCAAATTAGCTCTTTATCTTGTTTGGATTTTTGTTAATCAAGAAAAATGCACTTAATTACTGTGACAGGAAGCAGTGCACGTAGAAACTGCACTGAGCCTGGAGCCAGATGTCATGCAGTCTGAGATAGCTTAAGTTTGTTGTGCTGCCTCTCTGTCAACAGAAGAGAACCTCCTCAATCACAACTAGAACTTGTTATTTTATTCGAATAGGAATTTCAGTAACTCATATAAGAAAAACATATATTTTCATGGCTATAAATGTTTGCTTGTTGTTGTTTTGGTTTTGGTTTTTTTAACATGGCCTTGTGGGACTTGGGGTTGTTCTGAAACCTGGGTGAGCTTAATATCTCTGTGACCTCTCAACCTCTCAATTTGTTTTGCAACTGGCTGGTGAAAATTGCCAACTTTGAATCAACAGACAAGCATGGAGTATTACTGAATGAGAATGGAAAAAAAGCAGATTAGTTTCTGTAAAGAAACTGTATTTAGAAAAGTTGAATTAACACAACATGCAGAGCAGGACTTGGTCAAAACCTTCATTTTGTTCCCCCTGGCTGCTCTTGGAAACACAGAAGTTCAGATCAGGAGTTTGCTGCTTGGATGAGTTTATGAAGATTTTACTATTATTTTCTAGACCATTGCTTTTGATAGTTCAAATATCTTAAGAATGCCTGTTACCATGCAAAAATAAATACTCTTAGTCCTATTTTTATAATTATCAGCTGAATTCTTGAGATGTCTTGTGGCAATGCTTTCTTAATTGGAGTTGGAAGTAGGATCAAGCAAAGTCTTGTCTGACTGTTTGACAGTCTTTCACAGCTCAGTGGAAGTTTATCATGTCTCCAGACTTTAAGGAGATGGTCAGGGTATGGATTTTGGATTGCTGTGACGTTATGTTGCAACAGTTCGTACAGCATTGCTGAATCCCAAATGCTAGCAAGGAGAGAGGGTTTGCTTTCCACAAGGAATGACCTGAATCAGATTGTGTGTCAGCAGTGGGATCAAAGTTCAACAGCAGATTGCAGCATTTCTTTCTATGTTAGTGGTTGCACTTGATGGTCCTGGAAGTCTTTTCCAGCCTTAGTGATTCTATGATTCTTCTCCCCATCATCGCAGAACCTTCAGATTTTGTCCCTGGAATACTGCACTGCGAATTGTCTGGTTTCATACATGGGCTGTTCTTACATTCCATCAGCGAGCAATGTCAGAAGGCAAATGAAGAAGGCTTGTCACCACATGTGTGCACAGTCTCTCATCTGCTCTTTTCTTTTTTTATTTTTCTCAGCCTTTGCAAGGAATGCTGATTTAACTTCCATGTTTATGTTGTTCAGGCACCTATCCCAAATTCAGATCATTGTTCAGCAACCTATTACACAAGTTCCAAACAGAGTGCAGGGGTCCGTGACAAATGACGTGCAGCCCAGGCAGGGGGTGAAGGCTGTGGGGAGAGAGAAGCACTGTGAGAGGCAGCAGATTCCAGTTCTTGGCTCTATAAGACTCAGCACAAGCTGGGAAGCCACCACCTCACAGACAGGTGATAGGGTACCAGACAAGTGGCTAGGTGAAACCTAAATGCCTGTTCCTGGCTCCTACTGGGTTCCTGCTATCACAGTTTATCTGTAATTTAGGAAACAAACGTATAATCTTACCAATTGCCCTGTAAAAGTTGTCAGCTCCTTGTTTACACAGTTCCATGAAATAGATAGTATTTCAAGGTTACTTGTGACTAGCTTTTGTTCTGAGGTGACAGGGAATGTTACTTCTGATGAACTCATCATATTCATCAAAATCAAATTCTTCGAATCCTTGGGACCTGCATTATGAAGAAATTGCCTCAAAGTATGACGTAGTGAGAAGAAAGTAGCATTATTTCATTTGTTGGAAATTCATTGAAAATAATGTGACATTTACCAAATTTTGACTGACAAAGTAAAAATATTACAGTATTTCTCAAAATATATGTTCAGTAAAACTATAGTGGTATTAATTTCTAAATTATTATTTTTACATTAATAGAAAGGCTTCAAAGATAGATCTTTTGCTAGGAATATGCCTAGAGTTATAGAAATAAAATAAGTATTTTACATTTACAGTGCACAATAAAATGTAGTCAATGATGAAAGAAGACTATGTAATGGAGTCCAGAATATCAGAAATAAAAGCTGCAGAGAAAAGATTTTCTGCTTTTCTCATCAGCAAAATTTTATAATTACAAAGTTTGCTCTTATGTGTCTGATGGGTGATAGTCTCTTTCACAGCACCAGGCTGAAGGCAATGCTTATTGAAGACTGATCCTCCCACCCTCTTGGTATATTTGTCTGGTTTTTACCTTAATTTTAGAAACTTTTTAATTTAACGCTCATGGTATCTTTATTGAATCTCTTACAGCTACTTTGATATGTAACAATGAAGCAAATTTTGGCTCAAAAACCCAGATTAGTGGCAACCAAAATGTCTTGTGTTGGTTTTGAAGAATTTTTAAAAGATGTAAGCTAAGTTTCCAAGGATTCTGGACTCTTTACTTTAAAGCTGGTAATCACTCAACTTCTTGGCATGATATTATTTTGAAATTTTCAAAATATTTTGATTATCTCGAAACTAATTCCTCTTCCCCTTCTTTGGGAAAGCTTGAAAATGTGTAACTTTTGCTAATAAGTAAAATTCTTCTTTTTCAATAATAGAATTTCTCATAAAGTTGCAACTCTGATTTTTCCAGCCTGCTTTAAACTTGCTCTAAATACAAGATAATGCAAACCTGGTGGTTGCTGTGAAGTTTCCAGAAGTGGCTTTAACACGGCACCCTTCATGGCAGGAAGCATTTCGCATGGAACCTCATGCTTTGAGGACTGAATTGGAAGATTGTGGCTAAAACTGTTAGAGAAGGACATAAGTCCTCAGTGACAATAAACAAGTGGCAGAGGAAAGATAAAGTCTAACAGCACTCCTTTCCTTACTTGCTTTCTGCTTCCAAAATAGGGGTTTAGTGTAAAAAAACCATTAATGTTATTTGTCAGTTCTAACTTGGGATCAGGAAGAGCAACTGGGAATTTTTTATGAAAGGTTCATATTTGTGCCTTTCCTGTGTATACTGCTATTTGATATGGATAGACAGAATTCCCATGATACCTACATTCTCAGGTTAAAAAATGAAGTATCATCCTCCCTTGCAGATACACACAAAATAGAGGCACCCATTTAAACTGCTCCTTACAAGGTGGCCATGTCCTGGCACCTACATAATTCAAACTGTGAAATCACAGCTTTATTGACCGGCAGTCCTGTATAGTACAGGTACTCTCTCAGCATTCTTCGAGCCTGCTCCAATCAGTAGCTCTGACTTTAAATCTGAAGAATAAAGGCACTTCTTTATTTGATAGTTTCAGCAGGAAGACACTGTCAGAATTGCATTATTTTCATGTAGAAACAAAATCACAAATTTGACTTGTTTACCCTATTGTGTGAAAAATCATTCAGTCCTGAAGCTGAATCAGAAAAATCTCATTGTATCAAGGATTTAAGTTGTTTCATAAACTCAGTAGTACTCCTTTTCTTTCATTTGCACAAAATAATACATATAAATATAAACTCGAGTTTTACTTTACCTTGATAATCAAGACGACTTTAACACTTATTTAATTTTCTTTCTACCTGCCCCCTCCCCCAAACAGGAGTATTTTACTGCTTTTCTTTCATTCTGTCTGGTTGTTGTCCATACATTCTGCAATTCCTGCGTTTTACTAGAATATTAAATGATCCTAGAGTAAAATATTTACGATAGAAAATAGTTCGTTATTATATAAGGACAAATAGTACGGGTTTATAGCGTAATCAGGAAGCTGCTCTGAGAACAAAACGCTTGCTCACGTTTTTGGGCAGCAGCCCCGGCTTTGTGGCAGCGGCCGCCTCCGCCAATATTAATTGCGCAGTGCCCCCTAGGGACTCCTGCCACCGCCGCGGTTCCCAGCGGCCCTCGCACGCCGCTCCTCTTCGCCTTTCTCGACCTTGATAATAACTTTGAATTTCATCTTATTCCAGCTGTAATGATATGACTTGCTCTTTAACGCCTTCCCGGTTTTGGTTTGGTTTGGTTTTTTAAGTTGACTATTAATGTCTGTGGTTTACAGCAATCTGTGTATTTTCAGTGCATGCATATTTGGTTTTACATACCAAGTTTTCTCTACATTATTTGAATTTGATGGTAACATTTTAAGACATTATTTTCCGGTTTGGTATTTCTGGGAGATGGGGGTTTATTTTCCATAGTTTGTTAAAAAGGAGCTGTGTGAATTTTCTTCTCAGTGCTGGAAGAAAGAGGCTGGAAACTGCAGTACTTTGCACAGATGTCAGATACCTGATGAGTGATTTCTTATACTTACTGATGTGGTGTTTTTGGGGAAATAATAGTAATAACAAGAACAATGATAAGGACATGTTTCCTTTTACATCACTGACATAGGTGAGCTGACTTGTCCAAAGAAAATTTGTTCAGAGGAAAGTAGAATTTTGACAAAAGTATTTATGATCAAAACAGTTCGGAAATAAAAGATGGTAAAATGAGCAAAGGGCAGTAGGTTTTGAATAGGCTTCATCAGCAGAGGGGAGAGGTCATCTGGGAAGATTAGTTATAGGAGCTATTAAATCACCTCTGTGACACTGTTAGAAGAAGCTGCTTAACATAATCATGTGCAATCAGTAAAAATGCTGTTTATTACAGAGCAGTTTTGATTTTCATATTTGGTATTGTTATGTAAGATGGTGTAATGTAAGGCCATACACATTTCTGCAGTACAAATTACCAACATTAATGATTTGTGGTGTTTTCCTGACAACTTTCAAAGTAAAAAATTATTGGGAAATACCTCTCCAAACCTATTTCCACTAATATATTTATTAGAAACTTGCATAAATTTTTTCTTTATACTGTAGTTGTACACAATTGCAACTGATACAGAGTTTACATATCAACTAGTCCTGCATGCTATACCTCTGTTTGAGTTTGATCATCCTTCTTATTGACACAATGCCAACTATCTCTTTGAAGGGCTTATCATTTACTGATAAGACTCCACAAAAAAGGATTGTCTTCTAATGTGATCTCTCCAGTTTGAAATGAGACTTTTCTATGCATATTTTCTTATATGTAAAGCGGAGAATAATATTATCACTTATGTTTCTCATATATTTATGTCCATGGATTATCTCAGGATAGACATGCCAAATCAGAGTTTTGGATTTGGACACATCTTGGTTGCAAGATGTTAAAAGTTGACTGTCACATTTCATGAGAACTAGCTAGAAAATTTGAGGGTGGTGGAATCTTTGACAGGGAATTTGGTTGGGGTTTTAAAAATTATTTTATTTTTCACAAGTTTTGGCATATATTAGTATCTTGCAAGATACTAGCTTATATCTTTCCCTGAGGTTCCCTTCATTCTAGATCGTGATTTTGTCAGCATGCATGTTTTTGTACCACGAAGAACAACAGATTTCCAGATAAACTGAGTCAACAAGGGGATGGCAAAGTATTTTAAAATCAGTAAGCTTAACTCAGTCTTAACTGTTGTAATGCTGCTTCCATAGTAATGCACAGTTGTAGGACCAAATATCTAATAGCAAGCTACCAAATTGCAGCAGATTATAGACAGGCTGTGCTCTCACTTATTTTACTATTTTCTGTAAGTCTATTGTGTCCATACAAAGTAAACTCATGTGAGAAATATGGAGCTGTATTTTTTTTAATTTTTACTTCCTTATTATGTCTTAGTTTGGTATAATTCAGAATATTCCTTGCATATTCTTTTACCTCCATTTTGGTGATTTATTAGATGGCATTAGCATGTGTTGGCTCTTTCTCTCATTTTCCCTGATAATCTGGCAGCCAGAAAGAGCTAGAATGAGGTACAAGTGCAAGTACATACTTTTGGAAATCATTCTAAAGCATAATATATTGAAATGTTTTATAATGAGTCCTTGTTTGCCAGAAAAATATTTGACCATGCCAGAAAATTATCTGTGAGGAATAATTCTACCCCCTTCTTTCCTCCCCCTCTTCCCAATTTGTGTTGCTTGGAAGAGGAGACGAAAAATGGCACAGATGCATGCAGTATTGCACAAAGAGTATATATGGACATTTCAGTCACTGATATTTCCCCATTTTCTGATGCTAATGTAAGATATGTTGGTTTTGCATTTGTAATTAAGATGAACAGATGGTGAAGACTTAGTTTAAAGTAATACTGTACATCCATTAAAATAATCTCTGCTGACAGTGATTCTTTACTATAGCAAGACTTAATTGCATATATAACATGTACATCAGAAAGAACTCGGTCTTTAGCCATTTGCTCCATTAGGACAATAGTAAAACAGACGTCACCAAAACAGAATTTGTCCTGGAGACTCCGAAGAGTAACAGATGTATCTCTGCTGACAATATTGGCTTGCTTTAATTAATGAACACTTTATGAATAAAAGAAAACATAATTTCAGAAAATATGCAGGATTTCTTTTGAAAAAAGGCACCCAAGTTTTGCAGGAGGAACATCCAGGAACATGACAGTAAAATTTTTAACAGATAAACTTGATGTTGCTTACACTATTTCTCTCATGGAGTAGTACATGTAATTTGAGTGTTCCTTGGCAAGATTTATAAATATGTATCTTTTTAAACTGGGGTTTTTTTTTAAATTAGGTACATTGTGAAGGATCTGACTGAAGCAAGTCTTTAAGCCTCTATGAAGCTAAAGCAAACCTCTCCATGTTTTCATTTTCCATAGAAATCATATAAAATGTCATTTTTGAAATTGTTTATATATGGGTTATATAAAAACAACATTATGTGTTTTCCCCTTAAGATCTGTACTTCACAGGAAATGAATTTCAGGTTACGACTCCAAAGTAGGTATCTGTTCCTTCACCTGTTGTACAGAACAGCAACACATTTGTTGGCCAATAATACTTATTTTTCACTAACAACATCATTTGGTGGTTGTATATTTATAACTCGACCCCTTTTCTGTTCACTTCTTGTCCTACCTGCTGTCACCACATTGGTAACTATTTTCTGTGATAATGAAAACTACTGAATTCTAACCTCTGAGGACGTAATTTGGCAGAAATACCTTCCTTCCTTTCCCCAAGCTTCTTTTGTAAGGACTTATATTTTACTATTGTTGTGGTTAGAAAAATTAAGTATAGGGTTTGATTAGCATTTCTGCAAGTCTTTTTAAACTAAAGTATATCCTCTCTTGTGCGAGAACTATCAGCAAAATCACTATACAGTGGCTGAACAGGTCTTTACTGGGAAAAACTGTTGTCCACACTAGTTTCACAAAATGAGTGAATCCCCACCTTTTCTTGTGTGCTTCATCTGTTGAAGGCCTGGCCTCCATACTCTCTCCTTCTCAGGAGTTGTCACTGTCAAGGAGAATGTCTTGCAGACTGTAGTGTGTCACACTGGTTTAAATTCTTTCACTTTTTCCTGTTAAAATTCTGCTTTGTTTAAAATTATTTAGATATTTATTGAAGCAAAGACTTGAACCCTGAGGCCCCATTTTCCACATGAGTACCACAAACCTCATGTTACTGAGTCATTTTCACTGTGCCTCAGAATATTTAAGTGTATTAAACCAAGTGGAATAGCACCAGCAGGAGAGATTGAGAGAGTCTTTATCCTAGAGTATGAAAACTCTGTAACATGGTAGTTAAACATTTTTACAGGAGATATGGTTCAAAACCTCTCAGGCAAAAGAAGGAATTGAACCAACCTTTCTTCTATTCAAGACAGAAGCAGGAGAGAGGTACTGCTTTCTTTTAATCAATACATTAGTTTTCTTTAAAATGTCTGAAATTGAAATTAAATATTTCTCTTCGGTTTGTGTATGTCCTTCCCTTCCCGCAGCTAAAACGATTTAAAAATAATTTGGGCAGAAATTTGTGGTTGGGAAAGAATATGATTTGGCAGGCACACTGAGAAAGTCTTTCATTTGCATAGATTTCATTCCGGTGACAGAATTAGACCAAATAGTCCTGTAAATACAGCTGAGGTATATGGGTAGTGCTCACTGAAAAAAGAAATAAACAAGACAAGGAGTGAGACAGACTGGGACCCAAGGGAACAAAAAAGGCTGCAAGTTTTACAAAACATTCATTTGTCTAATTTGCTCAACATAATAAAGAAAGGATGAGTTTATTTGGGGAGTTAGCAGAAATTGTTGATTAGAGGAGTAGTATATTTACTGGATATGGGGTGGGTAATGTTTTTGATTGGATATAGAAAATACCTCTCCAAGACTGGAACTATCCATAAGTCATAGGGTGCAGGGCACAAAACACCAACACAGTAACATACTGAGAAAGGCTTTAAACAATAACTGAGTAAATCTTGGAAGAGTTCCAATGAAACCGGGAACAGAAAAGGAACTACATGCACAATAATGGGGTTTAGACAATAGAGATAGTGCAGCAGACATTTGTGAATGGAGTATTAGCTCTTTAATTATAATAATTACTGAAGTTTAAGGTCAAGGCACCTGTGCATTGCTGTCTGTGAGAAACTGATTAAAAAATTAGAAGTAGCATTTAATCTCCGTGATACTATTTCCAAAAATTCTCTTAGAAATTTGGATATTGCCAAGATTACTACTTATTATTTGTACTGTACCTAGAGACATTGACTGTGATGGGTCCCATGTCACCACCCTGATATCATTGATATCAAGATTGACTCTCTTATCACTTAAAATAAAATATAAAATGAAAATTCTCCACAGGGAGGAAAACCATGAAAAAGAATCACATCTTATTTTATCCTGTTTTCCCATTCATACTGAATGTGGAAATGAAAGGCTTCATTTTGTTCCCTTTAGTAGTTCAGAGAAGTCTATTCCTGGTCTTGGAAATTAACTTTTTAGCTAATCAGTTGGTATAACCTCAGATTTGCTGCAAGGGAACCCTATCTGAGAAGCAGTGAAGGTGGATCTTGTCACCTGGGCATGGATGAAGCACAGAGTTTTGTGAAGTATCTCTGTCTGGAAACAACACCACTCTCATCATCCCAATTAAGTTCATGGCTGTTGGAGGCTCTGTCCTGATTTCTGAGCAGGAGAATGCAACTGTGTGAGTAGCTTGTGCTTCTGGGACCGCACATGCAGCCGGTACGTGACGCCGGGGTTGGCCGGCTGTATTTGTGCCACACAGTTCCATGTTCTGCTCGCTGTCTGCCGTGTTAGGTAAGCTGAAATCTGAAAAAGAGCAGGCAGAGATCACTGAGGTGTGTACACAGAGAGGAAAGCTTCCTTTCCCTTGCCCCTCCTTCCCCAAGGAATAAGTATTTGGAGTTGGATTGCAGGTAGCAAAAGAAAGCCAGTCCCAATAGGAACGGATACCAGCATTTTTCACTGAGAACACATTTAGAGGAGACTTGAGTGAAGAATGGGTGTCGGGCTGAGGGAATTATCGAAGAAACAGAAGAGCACAGAAGAAGGAATAAAACAAAGAGAAGAAGGAAATATTAGAGGTGATGGAGCCAAGGTATGGAGATGTGTTATATAGGAAGACATTTACTAAAAGCTTACAGAGATGAGAAGTATAGGGTTATTTCTAAAAAGAAGGCTGCAAGTGAGTGCATGAAAAGAAGTCATAGAAGAGGACAAGAGGAAACCTGGAAAAAGAGACTGAAAAACTAAAGATGACAATTTGTAAGTGAATTGTTGTAATTTGTTATAATTATTGCTCTGCAAAACCATTTCTGGCAGAAGAATATTTCCATCCCAGTAAAAAATTGAAAATTTTATAGGGCTTTTAAAATGAGTAATTTCTAGTAAAACACATATGGAAATTTTAGTATACATTTTTATTTTAGCAACAGTCCTGATTTCACAATTTTAGTTGGCAGTGTCTTGACTATCTCTCTTTTTGCTACTTTCTCCCTTTTTCTTTTCCCTCATTCTAACAACTCAAATATTCACCATGTTCAAAAAGAAGTGTGTTCCAGAGGAATTTTGACAGTCTAACAAATGTCAGAAATGAAGAAAAACATCTCACAAGTGCACTTGACAAGAAGGAAGGAACTGCTTTTACAAAAGGTCACACAAAAGAATAAAAAAATACAGACCAAAACAAATGCAACAGTATTTTCTGATGAACAAATTTAAGTGGCATGTCCAGGAAAGCTTCATTGAGGCAACAAAGGCATTTTCTAGTTTGTATTTCTCATATTTCTGAGTGAAAAAGAAAATATTGAAAGGATATGTTAATACAAAAGCAACCTTTGGATCCCTTTCTGACCCTGAAGCAAGTGTCAGGCTATCATTGCAGAGGGAGATGTTTTCTCTCCAGCTGTGGCCTGTGGTTGATAACCAGACCTTTTACATTTCAATTGTAAGTGTTAGAGATAAAGATGTCCTAAAAGAAACAGAATTAATGTTTTTTCACCATTGTACGTGCTCACCCCCTCTTGTGCTTTCACTAGTTCAGGGGTCATTGTTTACATTCACATTTGAGGTAAAATGCGCTAGAGATGATCACTGGAAAAAGAAATTCACAGAAGATGAATTGAGAAAATGAGGTGCCTGTGGTGAAATTTGGGGTAAAAGCACAAAATTAACTGTCATCCAAGCCAAAGAAGGTGAGTAACTCCAAGTCGGTACCACCATCACTCTGATTGAAGTAGTGAAAGAACATTGAAAGAGCCTGTTCTAGGTGAGAACAAGCCTAAAGATGAGGAAAGTGATTCGAAGTTGAGAGGATGGAAAGCTTTTAGTGAATCAAAAGCACCTGTTAACAATAAATCAGTAAATAAAAGTGAAGAAAAAGAACCCTTTTTCCTTTTCTTGAATGTTTTGGTCAGATAAAACCAAGTCTTGCAGTATCATTTGACAGAGAGGAATTGCAATAATGTTAAAATATGGCAAGAAATCAGTAATATTTCACGGTTAGAATATTGTTACAATGAAAGATGAGACCAGGGCTGATTGTTTTCAGTACGATTAAAAACTGAAAATTTGACTAGAGCAGAAAACTAAAAATAAAGATCACTGGGATTATTTGATTTCTAATACCACCTGAAGGTTCTGTAAGTTAATATATAAGCATACTTAGAAGCAGTTACTGCTTTAGAAAAGTTGCAATTTCAAACCACCAGTGAAAGGCTAGGAGGGAGAGCAGAAAAGGAAGGTAGTATACTTTCCAGCAGAAGTTTATTCTGGGAGTTATTAAAAAAATATTATTCTAAAAGCAGGTTGACAATATCTCAGGCTCTCTGGAGACATTAGGAAAGCCTTATTGGAAAACTAATCAAAGTGTCTTGCATAATACCTGTTTTGGTAAAGTGGCTGGGCCACATTATCTTTTTAGGTTGCTTCTAGCAGAATGGTTTTTGACTGGGGAAAAAAAGAATGTTGGTCTTCTGACTCCAGGCTAGCCAATGTCTTTCTCACTGACTTTTTAGGGGAATTAATGTGAAACTTTGGCTGTCATTGTAGTCGCACTGTGAACAGCTTCTCCTCCACTGATATGCAGCTATTATCTGAAATAGTCCAATTAATTTAAATGTGCAAATAATTTCTACCAGAAGCAAGAACAGATTCATAATATGGCCCTTAGTTTTGGGGCTGGGGTGAGGGAGAGGTGGAGTTTCTGCCCTAAATGTTATTTTTTCTTTCACCTAAGTATTTAATTTGGAAGGCTCTTATGAGGCAGAATCTACTTAATTCTATAGAGTGCTCTGAGATTCCAAAGTCAGAAGTGTTAAAACCTTTGCAAGGTTTTCTTCCCCGCTAATTAACATCCCTGTAATCAGATGGGAATTTGTAGAGTAGGCTGACAGTTCTATGTAATGATATTATATTGTAGATGAGAATATTTGTACTTTCTGTTGATATTTGCATTGTTTACTCAAGGCAAAGTAGAGAGCATGATTCTTTCTACTGGCATAGAATTACAAGGATTTGGCAAGGCGGATTTGAGAGAGAATGGCTGGCAGTATTTTCATTGACAGAACTTGTCAACAGTTAAAGGTGAACAAGGACAATAAGTGGGAATGATGAAAGCTTTTTTTTCATTTTGAAATTGACAAATAGCTTCACCAGGCAGAAACACAGCAGAATGAATTGTAATAAACACAGTGTTTTGGTAAATTATGTTTGTTAGTGAGGAAAAATCAATGTATTGATTTATTCTTTTTATGTGCAGAATCTAGTTATAGAATGCCTCATAAAAATCATCCTTTTAATCCTTGTATAAGAGTAAGTTAGAGAAACTCCACTTCAGATGGACTCCACAGTGTTTCATTCTCTTTTTGCTTCTGGCGAGTAAGTTTGAAGGGCAGAATGGTAAAATCATGTTCTTACTGATTTTGAAGGGCACTTAAGAGTAGCTCCCTTAGCTTCAAGTTGGTGTAAAAAGAAAAGGTATGTGTTTGTGTAAGTGAATTCAGCCACTGACTTTCTGCAGTAGCTCACCTGAGTAGACAAGCTAATGGCAAAAAGCTCTGTAGACCTGAGCAAGGCACCCTTCTGCAGGGCAAAGGAAGAGGGTAGATGTGTATGGAAGTTTTAATTAAAAAGTTTGTGTAAGGGATGCCAGAAGGCTACATGAGTTGAGTGCTGTTCTCCATATCTTTTATTATGCTTTCCAAAGATACTGGAAAAATATTTTAGTTATCTTAATTTTCATCTCTAAGTTCCAACATACCTCTGATATTGTTTCCAAAGTAACAGGTCCAAGCACAGTCTGTGGCAGGACACGTCTACCCCCTCTCTCCACCACAGATGGCTGGTGCATCTGCAAGAGATAACTCAGGGGGGTCATAAGCCCAGCATGGGGTATCTCTGGCGCCAAAGAGACTCAGACCCTCAGATGAGAATCAACATCTTAGTCCAGAAAGCAAATGAGGGAAGAGATGAAAAATATTTTTGACCAAAAGACATGGTTCTTATGTCTGTAAAAGCCCACACAATTATCACAGAGGCAGAAGTCTCTTACACACTTCTTTGGGAACATGTGAGAAGATTTCTCCCCTTAAGCCCAGACACGGGTTTTTGAGGTTACTTATCCGGGAATTGAGAGAAAGGATTTCTATGTGTGCTCCATCAAGAATTGGATGGTAAGAAACATTGAATCCTAAGTTATACTATTTCTTAGTTAGCTTTAATTTTAATGGTACCTTTAATTCTGCGTGTATGTATTTGCTAGTATCCCCTCTTTTGTTTTATCCCTGTGTAGTAATAGTCTGTCTTAAGTCTTATGTCTCTTAATTTTGTGTCTATAAATAAATAAACCATTTTATAATAGACTGAATCAGCCATTATTAAAGAACTTGCGAATGGAAGTGGGTTTTGGGGTGCTGGACACCTTAATAACACAATTGCCTGCTGCCTGTGGCCTGGGCAAAAGGCAAGAGCTGATTTAAACCTACATCATCCATTCATAACACACTCCTAGCACACTTCTGAAAGTTGTAGGATATAATTTGGCAAAATTAAAAATGACAGATTTGACACTGGGATGAAGTAGAGAGGATTGAACACAATCACCTCTGACTCTGTGTAGTGGGCAGTAATAAAAATACACTTTTATGAAGTGGGCAGATACATGCCACTAGTTCTACCTTGTTAGTGTAAATGCACTGAATTAGAGTGAGTTATACAAGTGTAAAGGCAGCATAAAGGAGAAAAATCAGTCTGGAGTATTTTGAAAGCACATGAAATATTTATGCTACTGTGCTGCTGAAAGCAACTCAAACACTTTTTGCATAGTACTTGTGTAGACATTTTGGGCCCATGTGAGAATGCACTTTCCTGAACTTTTAGCATGGAGCAAAAATGCACAGGATTTGGGATTTTTTTCCTGCTTTTGAGACTCAAACCAAAGAAAAGAAATGTTAGCTTGGTTTGAGGTGGCTCTGTTTTCACCCACTGGATTTATTTTGCCAATTAGAATCACGGTGAGAGCCACTATGAGATGATGCTGAAGAGAGTGTTCAGTGAAAAATGCTTCATGTATTTGTTTCAATTCTCACAGCAGGTGTTTAGTTATAAAACAGTAATTTAACGTATAGAGTAACCTAGAATCTTTGCCAGATGCTTATTCACCTATGCTGTTGGCTTAAATGAAAATACGGATGACTGGACCAAACTTGTTTGTAATGCCATTAGTCATGGGAATAAATGGGATGCTTCATGGTTCATTTTCCTTTAAAAATAGAAGGAAATAAAATTCAGATGAGTTAACATTGCAGGCATAGAATTTCCCATATAATTCTAGAAATAATTTCTTATAAAATTTTTCAGGCTTTTGAGTAACATGTGGTCTTTAGGATCCTGATTAATTAAAAAAGAACGTAAGCATAGCCTGTTTCATGTGGTTTTAAGTATAACCCCATGCTCTATAATTTTTCCAGAATACTTCCTCAAGTTTTCCAGACTGCTTTAAGTAATTTTTCAAGCATTTTTTTGATTATCTCTGCTCTGCAGTTGGACTTTTTCTTTCAAATTAATTCCTTGATTTGTGAGATGTCATAGTGTCAGGTTCCCACTTGAACCAGGTAGTGCAGCATTTATGGCAGTAGGATTCAGGGTAGAGCACACTTGACTGACAGCCAATGTCTGATACACTTCCCTCCTTGTTGTGCTGGGATGAATAGAGGCAGCGAGAACCAAACCTTCACAGCTTCAGCAGTTTCAGCTCAGGTACCAAGGAAAAGTTACTTGGCAACCGGTCACAAATAGGAGAAAAGGTTTTGCAAAGTAAAATGAGAAGCATGTGTGCCTAAAGGAGAGTGTTTCTTTGTCTTTCAGCAATTCTTCCTACAATTCTCATCTGCTTTAGATATATTTTGCATATTCAGGTTTTGTTCTCTGACAAGTTCTGTTCAATAACTGGTAGAAATTGCAGATCTGCAGCAAACATCACAGATTTTTACACTAATGGCTGTGTAAAATTTTCCCTGTATTCCCTCTGCCTTGTTCTACTTCATATTTTGGCATTCATATGCCTCATCTTTTTGATATGCAATATATTTCCATGGTGTATTTGTGTGTTTGTGCACTTTGTGAAATTTCAGTTCAGCTGTGCTACAATATGCATGCTGTGTATATTGTACAGTGAGAATCTACTGTCCTGCCTTTGTCATTTGATCTTGATTTCGTTCCTTTCCGAGACAGTGTAACTTCCATGTTTTGACCTTCCACCCCCTTTCAACATTTCTCCAGAGAGCTGGTCAATACCTGCTGCTTTCCCTTTATTCAGATGATGGATAGTTTTGGATAACTCTGTAATCTTTGCTCTCCTGATCACCATCAGATCGTCCAAGCACTGACCTTCATACAGAAATTCTTCAATGGCATTCAGGAGCCATGCCTCTTTCCACATGTTAAAGAAAGTCCAGCGAGGTTCTCTTGTTATTTATTTAGATTTCCTGAAACAGAGGAAGCAAAACATAATAGAAGAGAAACATTTGAGTTCTGTCCTCTTGTAGGGTTTGATAAAGCTTCACCAGCAGACTGTCATTTGATCTCCTTCTCTGTTTCTGTAATCTGTACTTGACCCAGTTCTAAGTGTGATCCAGCACTTTCCAACAGGTTAGTGTCATGTGACTGGGCGTTTAAGTATTTACAGGAGATGCCTAAGGGAGAAAATAAGGTATTTACTGCTCAAAGAATATGTCTGCTGTTGAAGCTGCTTTCTGGTTTTCTGAAGTGACTCACACAGGGCTAAAGTTAAGAAAAATTTTCAGAGGAATTTTTCATAGTCCTGCAGAAAGCCTTCCCCCTTTTAGTCTGAAGAAGCAAGAAGAAGAAAAGCAGATCTGTTCTTGTCACATAGTAAGGCAGAATCATGACTTTGATACTAAAATGGAGGGTAGAATACACCTACTTGTGCTTAAAGTTAGGACCAACAGAGCACTATTTTGAACTGAAGGAAGGAGAAATATTGAGCAATTCCTATTTTGTGTGGAAGTGGACACTGATCAGATGATTCTAAATCTGAATGCAACAGCATCCAGCTTCCAGCAGAGAGGCAGCTGGAATTGCTTAGGCACAAGGTGGTTACCAGGAGGAACTGACAAACCTGAAAAAAGGGAATGATTTTAAATGAGCACCAAACCTCCACAATAACTTTGAGAATACTCTCTATAATATAATTTTGAATTGCCTTTTTAAATGTCTTGTGGGTTTGTTTGGTTTTTTCATTTCAGATCTATATAATATGCATTAATTTTTAGATCTGTCCCTTTCCATTGTTTCTCTTTGCTCCGTGCATTATGTATATTTGTATCCAGCTGTGCACATGCTTGGGTGCCTCATGGATTGGTCTTTACAGTAGAGTCATGAAGTATTTATGACTAGATCTTAGTCTCAGATGGATGAAATTGCAGCAATATCTCGTGATGAACACAAAACAGACCGACAGCATGTCATAAATATGACTGAATTTTGACTTCAAATAATTGAACTGACAACACACAATAGTACCAGACTCAGTAAGACCTGCTGAAATGATCTTGATTTTAAAAGGGTTTTGTCAGCATAACTTCTTAACAGCCATATTAGAAAGCAGCAAAAAAACCCCAAAAAGCAAGTTTCTAGTGGAGCGTGTGGGCTAATTTTTAGTACATTGTCCCTTCCTACTTTTCTTTCAATGTTTTCTTTTTAAAAGTATGGGTTCCTTTGTTCCCTGGTAGCATAGGAAGGACTTACTTTGAAGGACTTTTTGACAAGGCAGTAGCTGATTTTATGTAAAGACAGATAGGCAGATACACACACACACACACACATACTTTTACACCTATGATTTCCCATGTATTTTATTAAATTTTCAGGCTGTAGGCAATGTTTTTTGAGCAAAACACAATACTGATATTTCAGCTTTTTAAGATGAATGGTGAATGTAACTCGACTGGATTTAATTTTTGTGNCTACTTTTCTGTCAATGTTTTCTTTTTAAAAGTATGGGTTCCTTTGTTCCCTGGTAGCATAGGAAGGACTTACTTTGAAGGACTTTTTGACAAGGCAGTAGCTGATTTTATGTAAAGACAGATAGGCAGATACACACACACACACACACATACTTTTACACCTATGATTTCCCATGTATTTTATTAAATTTTCAGGCTGTAGGCAATGTTTTTTGAGCAAAACACAATACTGATATTTTTAATTTTTGTGTTAAATAGAAACTGTAACATTTTCATTTCTAAATTGCATTGACTAAGAAAATGTGGTTTTCCTTCAGATAAAATTATGTGGAATCAAGATAATCTTCTGAGATGCCTATCTGATATTGGTGGGGAAGAAACCCACAACACAGCCAAAAGAATCTCCTGATTGTGTGAGTTTTAAAGTAGAAAAAAATTTCCCGTCCTGGTGAACTACACAACCATTGACTGACTCGTGTGGTGTCTCAGACCCTTGGATTCTGCCTTGAGAAGGTAGAGTTACATAATTCAGCTTATGTTACTTCTTTCACATGTTAATATGATTTTCCCATTCTCCAATATTGTGTTATTTGAAACAACCATAATATTTTGTGTTATTTCAGACTATCTCTTAGTAAGAGCTTCAACCAAAAGCTGCATAGTTTGCTACTGTGAATAGTTGCATAGAATGCTACTAAATATAATGCAGATCAGCAATGCAAAACAATTTATGGAAGGTATTCTCAGGTTAAGAGGACTTCTCTTAGATTTGTTGAATTTTATTTTTGCTTAGTCCTTCTGAAAGGTGCCAAACTAAGAATAGAGAGTAAGGCAGAAGTTACACGTTATGCACGGTGTAGGAACAAAATGATCCACATGCTGCCCTTTGAACACACCCAGATGAATCCAGATTGTCAATTCTTACACCCCTATTGGATTTTGGGATGCTGAGATTTGTGATAGTTGTCATCTAAGTTCTTCTTAAAGCCTTAATTCTTCAAATCTAGGAATTGCTTGGAGAAATTGGCTTTTTCTCATTCTCCTTGTTTTTTCTTTTCCTTCCTTTGTTCATTTCCTTTCTTTCTTCCTTTTGGTTTTTCTAGCTTGTTTTTTTTTTTTCTATTTAATAATTTTATTGCTTCCATGGCTAGAAAAAAGCTTCAAAACATATTCTGAATAAGTTTAAAATAAGTTACTTCATTACTTTAAAGCCAATTCATTTTTCCAGTGGAACATAGAACATACATAGATATTAGCAGAATTTTCTGTTTCTTCTGCTGTAAGAATTAATTTATCCCAATACCAGTACAAGCCACCCTCCCCAAATGGCACTGAGTCCTCATGAGCTCAGGGAAAAGCAGAGAAAGGAGTGTTCTGGAGAGCATCACATGACAAGGGGAAAAATGTGTTTGGGGCCTCTGGCTGCTGCTGTAGAATGTTCTTCTGCCTGATTGCATTAGGTCTCTGCCCTCTGCAACAAAATGAGCACCAGTTTTAACTGATCTGGAGAATGTAGTTGGCTGAGATGTCATGAAAACAGATCCTTGCTTCCAGTGCATCAGGAATGGTTGGTTGAGCTCAGAGGTCAAGGCTGTGTTGCCAATATGAAGACTGACTAAATTTGACTGACCAACATTCAGGCAGGCATGGGTTGAATTTCACCATGGAGAAGAGGATGTAAATTCTGGAGCAAAAAGTCTTCAGATTTTATATCTGTTTAAAAATAAATATATATATATAGACATATGTTAATGAAAAAGGTGCTAGAGGGTTTCAGATTTTTTTTCTTCTGACTTTGTAGAACAGTATATATTTTATATTCACTGGAAAATGACAAGCTGTTTTTAAGTGGTAGCTTCATGTCAGTGCTAAAGGCTGCAGCTATGACTGCCAGAGTGATGAAATGCCCATTAAAGATGGCAATTTTACTAGCACTATAGGATGTCTGGGTATGGGGAATTTAGCCATGAAAAAAAAAAGGGATTTTAGCAAAAATATGCACTTTTTCCTGGATTCAGTTTATAAATACCAGCCAAAGTATCATTGTCTTTATCTGTGTGTGTATGTGATTACTTTCAAGATGGAAAATGGGCATTTCCACACAGCTTGAAAGCTGTGATCCTTGAAAACCCATCTTTATTCTCTGTCAAGGATGACTGGAGTAGATTACACTGGAGTATTAAAAATACTAAACCACAAAAACCTTGAACCATTACCACAGCTAAGCTACCATTATAATGGTAATTTTTTAAAAAATCTAGAATATGCAGTAAGTATCAGCTTTCTTTTTGAAATAAACTATCGCTTTATCACTACAAGAGAATTTACTTATCCCTTGCAAACTGCATTTATTAATAACACTAAAAATAGAGCAATTATATTTAAATGACAGAGCTAAATATTGTGTCAGTGGTATGAAGTAAATGGCGGTGTTGCTCATTTCTTGAAGAATAACATACTTCATGAAAGCTACTTTTCCAGGTTGTGAAACCCAGCAGGGCCTTTCTGACAAGAAGCTACAACTTTCAAGTAAATTACATAATGCGACACCGAGTTTCTGTATTTCACATGGTTATGTACACATTATGTGTGATTTTTTTTTTCCCTGCTCAGAAAAGTTCTTTGAGTTAGATCCCACTTCTCTGCATACTAATATAAATTGTAAAAAAACCCCAAGGAAATTAACAGTTAAGCCATTCAGCTGTTCACCTACACTCCACTCACTTAGTTACCTCCATTCTGTTACTTCCCACACACACATCTCCATCCTCCACTTGAACAACCCACAATTATCTCCATAATAAACCACTGTGTTTATAATAATGGAGCTGGGAGCATCATCTATCAGTTTAAGGCAAACTCACCATTGTACGGCCGTGTTTTCAGTTATTCATATGAATGAATTTCAATACCTAATAGATTTTCAGTGACTTATAACTTTTATTAGAATGAATTTTTCCTGTGTGCATACCTCAGTCTAAAATTTTAGGAAAACTGAAGCCAAACCAGCCGTTTGCAACAGAAATGCTGAGGCAAGGCCAGTGAATTTGCTCTAGATAATATACACTGGTGACTTTTTTTGAGCATGTAAAAATTTTTAGTATTTGGGGCAAGAGTCTGAATTGATCAAGAAAACAGACTTTTTGTCAAATCTGTGGAATTGTACGAACTTTATATAGGTTGGAACCACATAAGCTGTGTATAATTTGGCCAGACTTTGCAACTCTGTCTGAAATGAGAAAGGTTCACCCTGAAGCTGTAGGTGATGGACCAGGACTTTTCATTCAGTAACCACTTTCAGCTGATGTGAGCTTTGCAATGCCTGAGTCTGGGTCCTAGAAAACAATAATCTGTGCTTTCCCTATTATGCTTTCTCTTGTTCATTATTTTTTGCATTTTTTCAGGACCCACAAAGTTCAGGTTACCAGCCACAGTTCCTCCACTGAGTTGCAGAGCAGGGCACACAAAAACTGCATTTCCCTGTAGCATACTGACACCAGTGAGAAAGCTCCTGTTGTGTAGCTGAGCGTTGCCCTGACACGTGAACAGTCAGGCTCTCGCTGAGGTTTCTGAAGGCAAAGTGAAGATCTGAGGGGGGATTTAAAAAGGCAGAACGTGAAGGCTTTGCAGATGCTGATAGACGATTCCTTCCCCAAGTGTGAGGGGCAACAGAGGAAAGAGCATGACTGGGCTTGTTTTGAAAGCATTGCAGGCAGAGGAAGGTACCTTGGCTCATAGACTAATTGGAAGCAAGCGCTGACCTTTGATACTGAACATGAGAGGGTCAGTGGTGAGCAGACAGGCCACAAAGGGCTTTGGAAGTCAAGACAAATCATTTCTGTCTAATTCAACTGAGAAGGCTACAGAGAGCCAGTTCTAGGGAGTGGCAAGGGAAGGAGATTTGTGTCGAGCTTTAGAAAGAAAGGGCTGAGACTGGAGGCGGGAGAGGGAGTTGGGAGAGCAGGGGAAGTGACTGGACAATCTGAGATCAGCAATAGCAATGAAAGGGGGAGGGAGGATGGGACGTTTGAAGCAACCTTCGTATGAATGAAAGCTTGACAGAAATGGCAGCAGTTTCTGAATTATTATAATATATTCCAAAGACATGCCAATTCAGGAGTTCACAATGCAGCTGTTGTTTCTGAGGGAATGAGAAATTATTTTACAATTTATGCAAAGGACTATTAAAAAGGTGGCAGACGAAGAAAAAATATCTGCATAAAAAGGAAAGTTAATTGCTTCATAAAATGACTCACTGAGTGGTTCAAAAATCTTCTCATGCATAAACAGCAAAGTTTTACTGTTTGGGTTTTGTTATTTGGTTCCTTCATATACTGAAAGAGTAATTTTCACAGGCCAGTATCCCTAGAAATAGTGGTAGTTACATAATTGGATGTTATGAAACAAAGCTGATATCTCTTAACTTTAGCTTCCTGGAATTGGAAAGTTATAGGAACTGGAAAAAGTGGTTTCATTTCTATTTGTTGAATTTACCCATGGACATTTGTTCAAAATGCTCGTTATGTGCCTAACCTTCACCTTTCTTCTGGGACTATCAGGGACATGACTTTAGCTGAGCACGACTCTCTTGTCACCAAAAAAAAAAAAAATTGTCAAAGTTATTGGCCGTGTAAATTACCAAGATAAAATAATAATTGTAATGGGCACTGCACTTCTAGTGAGCTTAAATGCTGTTCTAATAAATGGCCACTATAATAATTGAAAGTTCTCCGTGAAGTTTTCTGGCAGTCGATTCTATTTCTCATATGACCACACATAAAGACCATTCTGAAAATGCTTGTTGCTGCCTCCAGGTCGTGGCTGTGACTGGCAGTGTTCTGTACATTCATGAGTACTTTGTGTACAGGTGTCTCATACTGTTGTACAACAGGTTTGTTTAGATAATGTCCAAAAGTCCAGTGAAACATGGACTCTATTCTGATGAGTGATGTGAAGATGTGGAGCCAAAATGATGCTGGCTTTGTGGCAGCTGTCTAATTGTTCATTTTAGCATGGAGGCTGATTTCAAACCAATGATCTGCAAAGAATCCATCACTGACAGAATTTGCGGGGGTGCCTTTTATGCATATAGGTGGCTTGTAACAAATCACAGACCTGTTCTTTTATTTCAAAAGCAGCAGGTGGATGTTGTAGTTAGGCAGGTGTCTATAAATCCCTCATCTATTCCAAAGAGGAGAGCACTTTTCCTAAGGGAGTGGATGAGCTCGCTGACAGACTTGAGAGAAACCAGGAGTGGGGACTTGGGTAACCTTAGTCTTTCACATGCATCTTACATACATACAAAAATGTTTGCTTTCTAACTTGTAGCTTGGAATTTGGATGGGGACATTCCTCTAGACAGAAGGGAAACACAAAAGCATTGTAAATAGCACAAGGCCCCTATATGCATGTCTTTATCTACATCTATATTTACTTTCATTTTTATTGTTTATGGCAGAGTGTGCTTGGGTGGGATGTGCTTCGTGTGGAGGTTTGCTTGTGGGCTGGTACTAGAGACGCTGGTTTTATTTTGATGGATAATTTATATGTGCTGTGTCATAGCACCTCATATTTGCAGAAAACTTTATTCTTGCTAAGTTTAAGACAAGATGTAGACTGTGTCATGATACAGGAGTGATTTGGTCAGCATTGACTTCAAGGTATTGCCCACAAACAAGTGGGGATAATCTCCCTTCCTGATTGAGGGGGTTTATGTGCCACAAGCATAATGACACTGTTAAAAATCAAGCCAAAAATAATGGTTTTTCAAATGCTGGAAGTGCCCAGTCCAGTGCAGCATCCCTTGTGCTCCCTCCAATGATCCTCCATTGCTCCCCTGTAGCAAATCAGGATAGTTGGCTACTCAACCTAGCTGATTTTTTGTCTTGTCCCTTGCTGCACCTCACATATGATTTCCCAGGCCCACAATACTGATTTCCTTATGCTCTTTTTTGGTGCTAGTGGTGGTAATAACACCAAGATCGTGGGTTCCATCCTTGTATGGGCCATTTACTTAAAAGTTGGATTTGATGATCCTTGTGGTTCCCTTCCATCTCTGAATATATCTGTGAATAATTATGTCATCCTACTGTGCTTAGCTTCAGAAACTGGAGTAGCTATTAGCTCTCTCATCTTTGATCAAGAGCAATTTTAATTAAATAAATTTTCTAAGAAGCAAGCAAACAATTTTTTTCTGATCAACCCTTTTCTCCTGTTCCATAAGGAATCCTGCATTTTTATCCTGCCTTAAATTGGGGACATAAACACAGTGAAAACCTCTTTGTTTTAGACATCGTCCTTGATGGCCCAAGCTATTATTCTGCTTTCCCTTGGCAAGTCACCAAGTCTTGTTGCCCTTTTGTATCTAAAAATATATCTTAGTATCTTTAAATGTAATTCTTCTTCTATCAATTTGTCAAACAAGCAGAAACTGCTACAAATAACTACAAAGAACTGACCTTTATGGAGGATATGAGTGACATCTTTTTGTCACATCTCATTATATCAGTCAATTCTGATAAGCACAGTTCAGGAATGGTTTAAATAATACTGCACACACTTGTAACATTAATTGTAAATTCAAACAAATTGTAGTTATCAGTCTATCCAAATTCTTTGACATGCATTTTATAAGGGCTCTCTGCTCACTCACCTCTTATTTTGGGATCTTAGCTGGTTTTCATGGTGCTGAAAGATATATTTCTGGTCATACCTTAATTTTTGTCAAAAGAATAGACTTTTCATGTCCCATTTTAAAAAAAGCTCACTCTCAAGAATCCTCCTTCTTTAAAAAGGCTTGTAAAGAATCAAAAGGTGGGGTACTGGGTTTAATTTACGATGGCAGAGCCATTTAGTACACAATGTCCTTCTCCTTACTTACTTATGAATTGATATTATAAAATAAAATGTCCCCAAATGTATCTATATACCAGTTAGCAAGGAGTACATACTCTGCTATATAAAGTGAAGGGATCTCATATTAAAGGACTAATGCTTGGAACATCTGAGAGCTCTTTAATGTTATTTACTCAGTGTTGGCTTGAAGCCAGTGACAGAAACCCTTTAAATACAACAGTGAAGAATTGGGCCCTGAGAGACGTTGCAATAACAAATTACCTCTCTCTTTCCTCCTCAGTTATCTCCACCTGTGAGATGGGAATAGCCTGTTTGTCAGAGCACACTTGTGAGATGTAATTCATTAATGCCTGTGAAATGGTTTGAGATCACTGTATGGAAGCCTCTGTTTGAGTGTCAGCTCTCAAATTAAATCTATTTTATATTGCTGCATCAGAAACTACTCGGACACTCTTGTTCCATACAAATAATGGGCAGTACATGAGTGACATTTTGTTTGGCTTGATAGGATAGTCTGCCCACAGTGCTGAAGGAAGGGCGTGTGCTAGTGCAGGGACGTTAGGGAGCATTGATAACACACTGAGCAAAGTCACTGAGCAAAGTCCAGATATATTTTGATTTGGGAGCTCAAAGAACTAGGAAACAAAGAAAGTAAACTAGAAAAGAGAGAAAGACAAAAAGAGGTTGGCTGGGACAGGAGGTAGGAGAGTGGGGTGGGAGGAAAGGAGGAAGGCAGGTAGACCAGAGCGGATAACCTGAAAAACAGAGATGAGGAGGAAAAGCAGAAAAAGTTGTGAGAAGTGACTTTTCAATTAAAATGAAAAGGCAGTTGGATGTTTATTGCAGAAAACCACAACTTACAAAAACAAGGCTGTAATGCCATCTTGGGGTTTCTGGTGACATCTCAATCCAGCAGAGCTCTGCTCATTTGGTTTGTGAATGTCAACAGAAACCCCTTGACGCTATTGAGGCTCACAGTTGCCTCTTATTGATTCTGTATTATTTCAACAGTGGAAAAATAACACCTTTATTTTCACAGCCAAAGTATCTCACACTGTGATAGAAATGTACATGAGCTTATTGAATCTCATCTCTGTTCATTTCTATCGAGCTTCCAACACCTAGGTAGTGTTATCACTGTGGGTTAGAGAGATATGTGTTCTTTTATGGCTATCAAGTGAAAGACTATTTATCAAATATACCGTAGTCCAAGTCTTTATTAGGCTAAGGGATATAAAGTGTCCAGCTGTCTTCTGCTGTTTATTATTTTAAACTCACCTTGTCATTATAAATATTACCCCAAACAAGCCTCTTATTGATTCTTCTGATGTGTTGTACACATCTTTCTCATTTTTCACAGACAGAATAATCAAACTGGAATAAAACCTATTTTGTGAACTGAGTAAGAATATGCACTATTCAGTAATGAGTTTGTATAAAATGTATTGGAGCTTTGAGCCCAACTCTGTAATATGTGGAAAGTCTTTCAATTTTGCTGAAAGAGAGGCAATTCAAAGATGAAATCCATGAGCCAGTAGTATGTTGTCTCTTGATTTCCAAAGAGTTCAGGTGAATAGGTGTGTTGGGTCTGGCTGAGATGGAGCTCATTTTCCCCACAGTGCTGTGCTTTGCTTTGTCTGGAAAGGTGTTGATAACACACCGGTGTTTTGGCTACTGCTGAGCAGTGCTTACACAGCATCAAGGATGTCTCCCCAGTGTTTGCCCCTTCACCCAGGAAGCTGGACGTGGGAAAGACCTTGGGAGGGGCTTTAGCCAGGACAGCTGACCCGAAGTGACCAAAGGCATATTCCATACTATGTGATGCTGCTCAGATATAACAGTTAAGGAGGGGGTTAGGGTGGGGATGCGGTGAGCGTTTGTTATTATGAGGTTTGTCTTCCAGGGCAATTGCTACACGTACTGAAGCCCTTCTTCCTGGGAAATGGATGGACATTACCTGCTGAGGGGAAGTAGAGAATAAATCCTTTGTTTTCATTTGCTTCCTCAGGTGCTTTGTTTTTGCTTTACTAAACTACCTTTATCTTTACCCATGAGTTCTCTTCCGTCTTATTTTGTCCCTGCCTGGCATGCTGAGGAGGGGAGTGATAGACCAGCTTGGTGGGCACCTGGCATCCAGCCAGGGTCAATCCACTGCAATAGGAAACAAATCCATTGTAAAATATACAGCCTGAACTATACTATCCTGTGCCCGAGTCACAAAAATTCCATTAATTAATTAATTGGAATTTAATGAATTTACTGTCTCTGTTGCCAGTGGAAAAGACTAACTGTTAAGTTCTAGAAAGCCGAAATGTCATTCTGCATATAATGCTCCTAAAATAGACATGCTTATCATTGAGAAATTATCACAACTTTTAAGCAGAAGTTTTTTCTTTAGAAATGGCAAAATTCTGAAGAATTTTTTAAGGTAAATTTATGTTCCAGTAATCAAACTGAAATTTTTTTGTGCCTCAGAAAATAATTTTTTGAGTTCACATACACCTGAACCTTTTCTAATAATTATCTGCCTGTCTAGTCTAAACCAAAATCCCTTTAGTGCTGGGAATTCTACAACCTTCTTATCTAGGTTGGACATGTGTTTTTCTGTCCTTACAGTTAGGAAAACTTTTCCCAATTTTTCTTCATGGTTTCAAGACTGAAATGGTTCTTTCTTGTTCTGCTCGTTGTAGACATGTAGGAAACTGATCACCAGTCTAACCATAACATCTTTCTGCATCAGTGAAGATGTCATCATACTCTTTTCTAAACATTTTTACCAATCTTTCCCCATTGGTCATGTTTTCTAAATTGCTCTAATTTTTTGTTGCTCTTCCATGGATTTGCTCTGTTTTAAATGTAACTTGTGAACAGTGATGCCAAAAACCAGCCATCAGTTCTCTTGCTGAGACCTTGTACATACTGCATAGATGACCTCTGTTACCCTACTCAGATCCTGCTGCTAAGACATCCCAGGGTGGTGCTTTATGTTTTTCCCAGTTTCATCTCAGTGTTGGCCACACTCTGCCTTTGGCCTTCTCCACCCTGCAGTGCTGCTGTCTGCTGAGTATTCTTTCTTGTGCGTGTATATTTGATACTTGCTACCTAAGTACAGAACTTATTTTTGATACTAAACACAAAAAACCTCCTTGAACTGAGTGAGAATTTTGAATACAGAGGCCGTACTTGTTCTTGCTGAGGGTGTGGATCTGGTTCTGTGAATTGCCTTGAAACCCTCTTAGCCCAGTAGAGGACTCCTATTGTCACTCTTAAATATATATATATTGCTTCACATTTTGGGGGAAAAAGCCAGCAAACCAACAACTTGATTTCAGAATTTTAAAATCATGCTGTATTTTCTTCTTTTTTTTTTTTTTCTTGGCAATGAGCACTTTATTCTGTCTTTAATTACCAAAACTTTATTGAAAACATCAAGAGTTATGTGAAGATACACTTGACCTGGAGTGAAGTATCAGGAGTTTTTAAACATTTAGCTTATAGTGTATATTAGTATGAAACTAAGTTGAGCAGAACCCATTAATGTCACAGTGGTCGGTTACCAATGGAAATAAATAATTCATGATGAAGGGAATTAGTCTAATTAGCAGGCAGTTTGAGTCCTTTGATAAAACCCAGCTCTAATTCCGTGAAGGGCAGGAAGTGCTGTCATCAGTCAGCCCTGAAAAGATTAGCATCTATTATGAATGAGGTTAGACACCCTAGTGAAGTCATGTGTGTCCTGGAGACAAACTTAATATGTTCCAGAATGGGACACAGTTTGTCTCACCAACACATCATGATTCCTACTGGGCTATTGTATGTAATAACAAGCAAAGATCAGTGCTCCTTCCTATCATTCTCCCCCTGTCCATCATTCTGACAACTGTGCAAATACATTTTCCATGCAAAGCAGGGAATGTGCCCTGAATACTCGTAAAATTGCACGAGATGTCAAAGAAAATGTATTACCTTTTCTCAGCAACCTAAAGCCAAACAAACCAAAATACCAGTGCAGAAAGTATAAAAACACATCTGGTAAATATATGGGGTGTAGAGGAAGGTGTATCAGTTTAGAAGTACATTGATTCAATTTGAAAACATTATTGCCATCTGTCACAAGATGTGTCAATAAAGCTATAGATGTAGGTCTGTGTGATAGACAGGTTTTAAAATAACTGGTGGTGCTGTAAGGTTATAGTATTGGATGGAGAGTAATGTCCTGCAAAATTGCCTTAAATTCTGGAAGTATGGCCTCAAAAAAAAGAGAGAAGCTTCTTTGTGTTATGTATTTTCGTTTAGAAATGTTAACTGCTTCATTTGAGGAGAGTAGCTGTGAGCTGTGCAAGCTTCACAGTTTTGTACTACATGCTGACGCAACATCAGCTGTGTTTCCATTTTTGCTTATGAGCCTTTTGAAATTATATGTTTCCGTTTTGCAATTTGATGCAATAATGAAGAAACTCCACATTTGTACGTTATTGTATTGCCTGTTTTTATTGTAGGAAATTAATTGCTTCTTTTATTTATGTTATTAAGGGGGGGAGAAAACAATTTTGCAGTATTTTATCATTTGCTGTAATAATTATCCTACTAGTAATACAACGGAAGACTTAGAAACAGTATATTATGTTCAAATGTCTGAACAGTACTTAATATGTTGACACTTGTGGCTGGGGAGTGTTGGTCTTCAAGTTGTATTGAAAAAGGTAACAACAAGTGATTAATAATACCCCTGACAAGCTTAAGATGATTTATAATATAGAAATGAAGAGGAAAAGAATAAGTGTAGTCAACACAAGAAATTATTTTCGTAGAAGCAGAACAGCTTAGCAACTCTGCTGTCCAAATACTAATTGACAGTGGAGCACTGATATTGCAGAGAGTGCCAGAATCAAGTGCTACACTAACTTCAAGTAGATTCCTGGATGAGACTTAAAAAATAGTGATCTTCTCTGTAGGGTTTCTTGCTTTGAGTTCCTTGAAGAAGGAAGGTACACAAGGTAGTAGTCAATCTTTATTTGTTCATTTTTGTCTTGAATTCAGTAGCTAGTAGAAGTCAGAACAAAATTCAGTCGTAGGAGTGGTTTTGGGGTTTGATTCTTTGATCTCTGTGTGCCTCTTAAAAATGACCCAGAGTGTGGATGTGTCCTGGGCTGACAAATGGGTTCATTCAGCTTACTGAAATGGATTTATTTATGCATATGTGTGAACAGGTGCATACAATAATCACTATTTTTATATTATATGAATTTTTATATAAACACTATTTTTATTTATAGTTTGTTGGTAGGGACATGGTGCTTGGAAGCAGAAAAGTTTTATGTTCTAGAAAACTTGCAGTATTGGGTACCAGTTCAGGAAAGTAACCACATGTGCCCTGAAGTCACATAAGACAATTGGAATAAACACGCAAAAGATTGTAAGGAAAAAAAATTATTTTGTCAAGTCTCTCGAGGTCATTAACTGGCCACCTAGCTTTGGTTGTTGTGACCGAATACAGAGCTTCTTGTATAATTCATGGGTATATGTTAAGTCCTCCACAGAGTTCACAGACTGGCTGGTTCACTTTTTTTCAGGTTAAAAATGCAGCTGTGTGTAAATATAAGAATATATTGAAACATCATTTTTTCTATAGATCCCAATAAACACTTGCCCAGGTCAAACTTTGGTAGTATCCACCACAGAGATAAGTAGAGCAATGAATTTCTTCTTCCAAAAGCTGTCTTGTGCATCTTGTCTAAGGAAGGCTGAAGTGACTCAACATAGATACTTTGCCTCTCCTGTCTGTGAAGTGTGATATACTTTTCAGCAACTATTGTTTTTCACATATCATTCCCTCCAGAATTCATAGGGTAAAGCACAAGGACTGGGAGAGGGTTAGTGAGCAAAGGCTGTTTCCATCCAGCTTTGCTCCGTAGCTCTGTGTGAGGCTTCCACCAGGCAATGTGTGGCCTGGTATCAGCGGGCCTGAGTCAGAGCATCACAGCATGGTTTGGGTTGGAAGGGACCTTTAAAGGTCATCTAGTCCAACTTCTATGCATTAAGCAGGAATGTCTTCAACTAGATCAGGTCATCATGGACTACTTTACTACTTCTAAATCCAGCCCTTTCAGTCAATAAATCACAAGTAGTTACACAGCTCAGCTACACACCCACTGAGAAACATACATATTCCAAGTGCTACCAGAGAATAAATTCTTAATCTGCTGATTCTCCTTGAAAGATGTGTTTAAACAGTACCTTATTGTTATTTTCTGATTACTCTGCTTTCAGTACCAGGAAAGTAACACTGGACAATGGCTGACGGCACAGCATTTCTGATTCTTACAGTGTACTTACTTTGCTATGTTCCTGTGACAATATCCATGTTCTTAGCCGGGACAGATGGATTCACTGTGTCAGTAAGGAAAACTGGGGAGGTCACAGTAGTGGCCACATCATGGGACAAAGAGGGCATATGCCTCAGACAGCCATGTTGCTATGGATCTGCTCTTTCACATTTTATTGAAAAGGTGAATTCTGCAAGACTTAGATATTTTAAAAACCAGCAAGCTGGTGAAAGAATATCTTTTTACTGAGGCATTCTTTATCTCAGCAGCTGTCTCACCTGCCCCCTCATCAAGACATCCTTATGGGATATCATCCATTAATCAATTCTTCTCCTTCCTGCTATTTTGTTACTGGTGTTTACGTGTCATCCTGTGTCTCTATTGTCCTTATTGTTCTCACACCCTCCCACAACAGCAATACAGCAAGATATTGCAGCAAAGGACATATCAGCCACATTCGCAACTAAACCTATGACATGCTGAATCCTTTTCAAGGTTTACAAAAGTGAGTGCAACAGCCCTATGTATTCTCATTACTGATCACACTTCTAATCTGTTCTTGCTGCATGTTTTATTCAGGGGCCCTTGTCACACATACCACTGTGAACCATCTCTTTTGTAAATAAAGGAGTGTTTAGATCTTCTTGTAAACATTAACAAGGAGCTAAAATTGTTCGGATGAATGTAACATATTGGTGAAACGTTCATTCTCAGGTATGTCTTTGATTCATGATTCTCATAATATCCTATGCTATCTAAACAAACAGCTGTCCATTGTCCCTGTCTCAGATCAGCTTATGTTCTCAATTACCTCCTAAGAACATTAGATATTTGCTGCTTCTACTGAACAGAAATATCTACTGAGCAGAAAAATGTATGTCCCTCAGTTTCTTAATTCACCATGAAGTTAAATTCTGCGGGGTTTATTCTGCTAGTAAAGTAAGTTCAGGTGCTGCAACTCTCACTCAAAAAAGCTTTTTCTATATCTAGATCAACTAGATGATTGTTGTAAGTCCTCTCCAACTAAAATATTCTATAGTAGAGCAATGAAGTATAGACAGATTGAAGTAATACCGTATTACTCACTGGTTTTAGCATGTTTACCTGAATCAAACCCACCAAAGTTTACTTTGAGTTAGAGAAACTAGATAGAAAGTAAGGTTGCAGGAATTTTCATCAGAAAAGTATTCAATTCTCAGGGCATTACTGAGCATATAGCAGCATGACAGACTGGAGAAGGAAGGGACTGTAGAAGTTAATATTGCAGCAACACCAAGAAAACTGCGATGTGAAGTCAGTAGCATACACTGAAAGAGCTATCCTCAGCCCCATTATAACGAAGCTGGACCTTGAAATAGGTCAAAAAATGGTTAGGCAGCTGAATCTTTGAAAAATTACTGAGAAATAATACTTCTGCATTACAGGCAAGTGAACTTTTCACTGCCTTTGTTCTAATTGGTTGTACTTCATATCATGTCCTGTCTGTCATCCATGGGTTTGCAGGTGAAAAATGCAGTTCACACTCCAACTCTCTGGGTGTACCCAATCCAGAGGGAATATTTTGTGACCATTTCCTGTGTTTTGTACAGAATAGAAGCCCTGGTTAAATGAAGAGAGAAATGTAGCCACCCCTTCTGACCAAAGAGGAGGAAACAGGCTTGTCTTCAGTTTAACAGCCCAAGATATTCCTCTGTCAAATTTGCAGTCCTGATCAATGGGAGATTCTTGCTCATCCATCAAGGTGAGTTCTGATGTAAGTAGCCACAGTCAATTAAACTCTTATGAAAAGACTTTACTTAAATAATCTTCTCTATTTATTTGCAGATGGCTGTCTCACTTTCTGTTTTTTTCATTTTTTGCAGCTCCAGCTCTTTCTCTGACAATGCCTCAGGCCCTATTCTCTGCTGCTGCTTTTCTGCAGACTCACAGCATCACCTGGAACCTGCTGAGAGTGTCACCAAATGGAGGAGCAGTGAGAACCCACTGGTGAGATGCTTTCAGTTATCACTCTCAAATATCATATTCTTGCCTGGGATTTCCATCAAGAAATGAAAAGAATAGGAACTGGTGCTTATGGTTGAGCTCAAATCCTGCATGACTCCCTTATATGTGCAGCCTCTCTTATACAGAGCACATCGCAGTGTTCTCACGGAGCTCTGTTTGTTGAGATTGTCTCCAAACTGAGCAGCAATGTGACCTTCTCATACAGTACAAACTATATGAATGAAAAATGTGTTTTACCAATGCACCAAAAATTTGAAGCTAACAAACCTTCTCTGAGCAGTGTACTGTAACTTCTGTTCCATAATTAAACCAGCACCCGTCTCCTGGACAGGTTCACTCAGCTTTACCTTTCTTTGACTAATACACCTTCAGACCAGTGCCTTGTTTTGATGTATTACAATGATAGACTGAAGAGTTCATGTAATATATCATCACAGGCAGCGGTTGCTGGACGCTAAGGATTGAGAGACTGAGCCAGCTGTTTTTCTGATGTGTTCTTGTAATGCATCACCAGATGATAGAAACTGATAATCTAGTACTTCAAAATGACACCACCCAGAAAAGGAAGAGTCCAGAGGTGTAGATTCTATATAATGAGGCATTCAAAGTATGAAGCAGGGCTGGAAACTCCTGGAACAAGATGTTGGTAATAAATCAGCTTTCTATAGTATTGCATAAGCTATGTGGCTACACAGGTACACACTGTTGTCTGATTTCCAGTGCCTCTCTATGGTGCTGGTTTGGTGTAGAACAAAGATAACCCCAGCAGCTGTTTGACCTTCACTCTTCTTACAGCTAAACAGTTCACAATTCAAGCAACCCAGAACAAGGGATAGGGCAGAATTAAATCAGCTCAACAAATTTGAATATTTGGCAATCCTCCTCATCTTGGGGTATTGTCAGAACCAGTCAGATGCTACTCTGTCAGTGAACTAAGCCCATCCATGGCAATGGCACAGATGGGAATGACCCCTCTGCCCTTTATGGGAGTATTGCGTCCTAAAGGGACAGAATGGGCTGGCCCAGAGCACTGCAGTTGTGATTGACTTTTCCTGCAAATTGACTGAAGGCAAGAAAGGCTCTTTTAGCCATCTCTTCATCCCTTCTTTGTTTATCTTTCACCTCCCACACACACAAAGAGTCAGGCCAAACAGTAATTGATCCCTAATTATCAACATCAATTAAAAAGAAAATTATTGGAACAGATAGCAATTCTGAACATTTGCCTACAAAACTTTATCTCATCGATGAAGCAGATTGTGTATGTGTCAAAGTATTTCCTCTGAATTTTTTTATAACCCTAGGCCAACCATGGGAAAACAGAAAAACTGGAAAATAATCTTTTAAAATCATGTGCTACATATTTACTCTAGCTCTTTCAAATACCTCTTGTTTGTTAAATGCAGTTCTGTTTATAATTTTGCATATATAAACATCATTATATCTTTGGCAAACTCTTGAAGATAAATAGGTCCTACCCTCGAATTTTACTTTTTATTTATGGAAGGCTTGTAATGCAAATAAAGAGTAATTATATTTTGCTAACAATAAGTACGCTTTTCTGTCTGTAGTCAAATATTATAAATCATGGCACTACAAGACATTAAATATAGTTTTGTGGCATGTGATTCTGAGTCAAAAACATTCCAGTCTCATATATACAGAGGTCCATACCCGTGGAACTTTGTTAGTTCAGATCTCATCAGGGATTTTTGAAGAGGAGCCTTGCCTGGCAGACTCCATGCAGGATTGGGTAGAGATTGTGTGCTCATGTCTGATGCACTGCCAGTACCATCAATTGCTCGCTTCATCTTTGGTACTCCAAGGGGCTGGGCGTTTCCCCCCCCGCCTGCCATTCATCTCAAAGCCAATGCTTAGCACTCTGCAAGGACAAGTTCTGTAAAATCACATCTGTAATTCCTGCAGTTGTGGGTACAAAATTCCAAGTGCAAAAGATCTCAATAACCTACCAAAGATTCCTTGATTTAAAAAACAAAAAGAAAAACAAGAATTTTCTGTGTTTGCTTCTTCAGACTACCTTATTTTATTCCCAAGATTATATACGTGATTGGCCATCAACATTGAAGCATCACAGAAACATTTTGCTCAGTCTTGACTGCTTTTATTTTATTTTATTTATTTTATTTTATTTTATTTTATTTTATTTTTAAAGTATTTT
>VZTH01005187.1:317485-389520 GCA_013397815.1 Aleadryas rufinucha
TTATTTATTTTATTTTATTTTATTTTATTTTATTTTTAAAGTATTTTTGCTTTACCTTTAAATAGTCTGGCTAATGTACATGGAGGAAAAGTTCGTCTATCGGAGTTATGTTTGCAAGGGACTGGTGGAGAATGTCATGTGTATATTCCCTTTGTGACAACATTTTGTCGCAGTTAAGTAATGATTATTAATATCTCCTTGAATGAGACTTTATGGAAATTGTAGTTCTGAACATGCAATCAGCTCATTTATGGCCTAACAAGTGTTTCCCTGAGCCAGCAGTTGACTGGCACTTGATCGTTTTTGTAAAATACACCTTATCTGCTACTATTAGACATTGAGATGGCACTTTCTCTTAGAGTTTTTGGCACACAACAAGCATCTCTACTCTCTGTAAAGAAAAATCACAAAACTTGTATTTAGCTCTCCTCATAAACTTGGACAATGTGACAGTTTTCTAATCCAAATAATTGTTTAAGATTATTACAATGATAATTATTGTAGTGATAATAACACATTATTTCAGCTGGCAATACATTAGTTCCATGGGGAGATAAACTGCAAGGCCAATGGATTTATCTTGATAACAAAGAGGATTACTATTAACTGTGATGGTAATTTTTCCATCCATGCACAAAGAAATCTCCCATTGAGTTCATTGTCTTTTGACTGAGTGCTGGTAAGAATTTCGTCTATATGTATGTGACAAGACTGGATTCTGAACTAGAACAATATTGTTACTGTTAGTCTGTATTGCCTAGACAAGCTCCAGAAGCCTATAGCTTTACTTGGCACTTCATGCATAGGATTTCTGTCTTTCAAAATGCCTCTTAAAAATTATGAAATGCAAGACAAATGAGGGATAAGAACAGCTGTGAATTTATTAGGATTTTACAGATTTACAGATGAGAACAACAAACGTTAACCTAACTACTGTTTCCTGTATGTAGCAGCCCAGAAGAGATGGTTTTACTTCCATGATCTTCCACCATTTAGCCATAGCTTTTGCTCTACTGGCGATACAAGCTTTGAACATCACAGTTCCAGCTTCCTATTATGATTTTGGACCCTAGCAAGTAATATCTTTTATCCCTGTTTTTTATTCTCAGTCTGAAAAGTATATAGGGACATTTGGTCTAGAGGATGATTTTCACAGTGATTATGTTTCTATAGGAAGGCAAACACACAGAACTGTATTGTCAAAAATCTACAGACCAAGAGTCTTTAAAGAGCTTTGGATCAGAACCTGAGTCATCACTTAATTCTTATTTACCAAAACTATTATAATTCATACAGTCAAAAAACCATACTTGTTTTGTTTAGTTCATCTGGTTCATTCCTCTCTTATATCTTTATGACTGTGCTGTACTGGCTTTCTTATTTTGTCTTATTTCTTATTTTTCTTATTTTGTCTTTACAGAACATCTTTTTAAAAAATAATTAATTAATCCAGGTCAAATATATTATAAAATTCTTTGGAAATTTTGATAATTGTCATGGACATTTATTTGCTAAAAAATACATTTGACACCATAAGACTGACATTAATATGCAAATCAGTGGACTATAAAATTCATTTTCATGCCTCCAGGGCAGTATTTTTATAAATACAGAAACATAATCATGCATCCTCCAGAGGACTAAAAATAATTATACAAATTTACAACAAAGCCCAAGGCAGTGTCTCCTTTTAACTGTCTGATTTTAATATCATTTAAATCTTGTTAAAACTTAATTACCAATTCTCTTCCATAATTTAGGTGGAAGAGCTGAGGTCTAAGTTTGCTGTTAGAGAGAGAGAAATTCATCTGAGAAACAAAGACACCAAGGCATAGATTGACAAAATAAGACAGAAAAACTTGGGAAAGTCATCACAGATAACAAGGAAGAACAGAATATACATCTATCTATTAACATTGCCATGGTTTAACTCAGGTCCACAATTAAGTTCCATGCAGCCACTTGCTCATCCCCTTCCCTCCCCTCCTGCCTCCCCATGGCAGGACAGGGAGGGAATCAGAAAAAAAGGTAAAACCTGTATCTCAACCTGGGTTGAGATAAGAATAGTTCAATAATTTAAAAACATTAAAATATAATAATAATAATAATAATAATAATAATAATAATAATAGTAATAACGATGATAGGGAAAAGGACAGAGAAAAAACCCCAAGAAATTCAACTGATGCCCAATACGATGGCTCCCCACCTGCTGACTGGGGCCCAGCCCATCTCCAGCAGTGATCAGGCCCTCACATCCATTTCCCCCAGTTTGTATACTGTCCTTAACATTCTATGCTATGGAATATCTCTTTGACCAGTTCAGGTCACCTGCCCTGGNCAAAGACACCAAGGCATAGATTGACAAAATAAGACAGAAAAACTTGGGAAAGTCATCACAGATAACAAGGAAGAACAGAATATACATCTATCTATTAACATTGCCATGGTTTAACTCAGGTCCACAATTAAGTTCCATGCAGCCACTTGCTCATCCCCTTCCCTCCCCTCCTGCCTCCCCATGGCAGGACAGGGAGGGAATCAGAAAAAAAGGTAAAACCTGTATCTCAACCTGGGTTGAGATAAGAATAGTTCAATAATTTAAAAACATTAAAATATAATAATAATAATAATAATAATAATAATAATAATAATAGTAATAACGATGATAGGGAAAAGGACAGAGAAAAAACCCCAAGAAATTCAACTGATGCCCAATACGATGGCTCCCCACCTGCTGACTGGGGCCCAGCCCATCTCCAGCAGTGATCAGGCCCTCACATCCATTTCCCCCAGTTTGTATACTGTCCTTAACATTCTATGCTATGGAATATCTCTTTGACCAGTTCAGGTCACCTGCCCTGGCCATGCCCCCCCAGCTCCTTGTACAGCTCCTCTCTGGCAGAGCACGAGACACCAAAAAGTCCTTGACTAAGGGTAAATATTACTTAGCAATCAATAAGAATTTGTCAACAAGAATTCTACAGTAAATCGAAAACAGTGCTGTACCAGCTGTTAGTAAGAAGATTAACTCTGTCCCAGCCAACCCCAGGGCAAACATCCACACAAAATGGAACTGAGTTGATGTCTTGTGTGACAGAAATATACATACACTGGAGTATATATAAACCTACATAATAATATTTACATCTACACATACATACTTATGTATAGGTGGTGATTTATTCATTAATGTTGGTATAGCTCAATCTGTATCCACCTGGGAGGGGAATTGCAGGACCGGTGTTTTCATCCTCTTTGTTTCATGGCTGCTTTCTGGGAGATGATGGCTGCTCAGAACAGGTGTATAAGTAAGTAACTCTAAATTCAAAGCTGACCTGGCTACAGGCTTTAGGTGGTATGTGAAGTAGGCCCATTTTATCAGGAATTTCTACTGTATGAACACCTGTGGATCCATATTTATTTTCTAAGGCTGTACTTCTGAACAAGATAATCTGCTCTCTTCCTCCATGACTGATAGAAGTGGTCACGATGGCAAGTTTACCTCTGTATCAAAGGTATGAGGTCAGGGAGAGGGCCTCAGCTTTGTACCCCAAATAAAGCTCCTGGTAAGCAATTTTAAAGTAACACTGTACTGAAAAAACCTGTTTCTTTGGACTGATTTACAGAAGCTTCTGTACCCTCAATGTCTACTCTCTTTACGTTAAAGGTAAAGCAGAAGGCAGAGTATATGGCTTCTCTGTGCTGTGTCCCCTCACTCCCTTCCCCCAGTTCTACCTTTGCTGCCAAAATAGACGAGGAATCTCAAAAACAGTGGATTCCTGATTTCCTCCCTCAGAGATACCCATCCCATAGACACGGAGGCTGCTGCCTCAGGTCTATTCTTTGTACTGTGTTTGCCAGGCAGTGTTTAGTAACAAGTGCCACTGTCTGCTCCCCTGCTTTGAACTGGAACACATTCCTGTTAGCCCTCACATCCAACTGAAAGCAGCTTTGTATTGTTTAATTCACCCTTTTTAGTATGGCCATAGTCACAATGAGGGATGTGCATCCAAACTTCCAGCTCTTGCACAATTGCCACTGGGCAGAAATTCAAGTGATTTGGCACAGCATCTGGTTGGGAATCAATTCCCATTGGCTCATTCTGTCCCATGCATGCCTTGCCTTTGATTGAAATGCCAGGCATTTGTTAGCAATACTGATGCTGGTGATGGCCATCCTCCCAGCACTGCTCTGTCCTTCTGGGCTGCATATTCATCGAGTGTTAATGGGAATAAGAAATGCACAATATTAGAGAAGCCAATATGTTACGGATTCCACATACTCACATTATTGCATTAACAAATAACTTGTTCATTTACAGATACACAGATTCATCCTATTTGTGATGGACACTTAGTATGCCTCAATTTTTCCTAGAATGATGATGCTTAAATTTTAAGATGTCAAAATGATTTGTTTTATTTAACTGCACAGACTACTCAAAAATCTTTCATATAGAAAAGGTATCCTTCAGAGCTAGAAGTATGGCATATTTAATTAGTCTTTAATAAATAAGATTTAATAAGACATTTAAATCAAGTGTTAAATAGGCTGTCATTTGCACCTGTGTGAGTTTGAAACTGAGGAGTTTCCAACAACCTGGACTAGGCTGTAAATATGTTGGTGTCATTGGGCTGTAAACCCATTTTTTTAAAATAATTTTTGCTATGCAGCACCACTGCAATGGGTGTGAAAATGGAAGTGTGATATTTTCCAGGTTGTTGCTAGTCAAGCAAAACTTAGAAACAGCAACAAGAGTCTGAAGATGACCTTGCTAAAGCTGACTCTGCTCTTCATGCAGAAAATGCTGCTTTAAATATTTTAAATATAGTAATGTGTCTCTCTTTCTTGCGCTGTGGTACAATTATCACATTTTTTCCCCCTCACTTGGAAGTTCTGGATCTATACTTCTCACAACGGAGCTTTGTAATCTTGTCAGCTTTTAGGTAAACCTGATGGATTTGGGAACTTTTTTGAACCTACTCAAGCTATAACCAGTGTGATGCAGCACTGTGGAGCCTTGTGTCTGTCTCCGGGGGGGAAAGTCCAGAGGACCGAGGCTGGAAAACTGCAAATACATATGTGGAGAAGGTAACTGAAAAAATGTTGTGAGCACATTTAAGAACTGTGATTTATTTGAACAGTCTAACTAAATGAGGTTTTATTGCTAGACGTAGGTTTTCTAGTGCTAGTTCAAGAAAATATCAAAGATCGCAGAAATAGCTCAAATTCAGAAAATGTTCCCCAATGAATTGCAAGCACCTTTACTATCTTATTTCTGCAAATGTGACATATATAAATATTGTCAAAGAATACACTTCTTAAATGTCAGTATGTTTTTAAGAAATATAAAGGCTCCAAGATGTATGTCAAAAAACCAGATCCCTCAGATGGGTGCCACAGAAAATCTTTTCCCAAAGAAGCTTCAGAAATTTCAGTCTAATGTGCACTATTCATGCGATGCTGTGACAGCTCTTAAGAGAGCTGTCATTATCAGGCTTGTTTGGACTGGACTGTGTCAGGCAACCACAGGCTGAGAACTCAGTGCTCAGCTTCACTCACTCTAATGTACCTTAAGTAGGCATTCAAAAGAGGAGCCAATGCCTACCCAAGAGTGTACCCTGTCCTTGCCATACCTTGGAGGCCTGCAATTGCCAAATAATGCCCGTATGTGAAGAGGGAAAAGTGCTCCTGTTTGCTTTGTTTGAGGCTTGGGAAATACTAACTTTTATCATTCGTCTGAGCAGCTGGTGACAGCAGTGCTGAAATGCCAAAGAGGTAGGCAGTGGGAGGATTACAGCAGGTCTGTTTACGTTGCCTCATCTCCTTTGTGCTGAATTCGTCTGTAGCACATCCTGTCCATTTGTCACCAAGAAATAAGATATAGTGACCAAGAGAAAGTTGCTTCAAGTGAAGGATTAATTTCATATCATGTAAGAAAGATGGCTATTGATACTGCATGCAGGACCACTTATCATGCTGATGAATTTCATGTACCTGATAGTGTCAGGCACCAAAGATTCGGTTTCAACACAGCCTTCTTTGCAGCTTTTGCAAGTTCTGAGGCTCAGTTAAGCACCAGTATGTTTTGGAGTTGAAGCTTTGCTTGGTGAGATGGCACAGGTAGATTGAATCCTACCTATTCAGCATAAGGTTCCAATTCTCAGTCATTCTTTAATAGCTCTGATGAGATACAGAATAGAGAATAAGGTTTCAAAGCCTTTCAGTTGCTATATATCAATAGCTGCTAATTATAGAGAGAAAAATATTTTTTTCATTAATGCTAAATGGATCTTTAACATATAGATACTAAATTTCCTAGAAGATAAAACATTTCCTTTGTGTCCCACATCCCTGAAAGGGAATGTGCAAACATTTTCAAAAGCTTTCATGGGAGATAAAATATTGTGGATTTCTTTTCTAATTGCCAGGAGCAGTGTAACTGCACAAGCCCTACCCATGGGTTTGGCTGAGAACAAGGCAGGATGACGCACTGGATGCCTTCAGGTGGGTGAAGTTACAGTTTCTGTGAGTGGTGTTGTGACAGCTCCCAGTAGCAATACTGCAATCACAGCATAGCAGACTTTCAGTGTCAGGGCTGTGTTCCAGCCTCCAGTCTCTGCTCTTTTCTCCAGCTCTGCACTGCCTAGCCCAGGTTATCTAAACTTAAATGATTGAAAAGTGTAAATAGAAAGAGTTCAAAACACATCAGGAAAAAGACACACTTCCTGTCATATTACACTGCAAAATTTCTGATTCTGTTCTGATTTAGGATATAAACATACCAGCTCTGCCTCTTTAATTTGATGGTGTTGTAAAGGACAGAGTAATTTTAAAAATGTGTTAGACAGCTCTGAGGTGAAAAAGATACTAATATACATTTCACAGATTTCTCTGTCTTCCTTGGGGCAATGGAAAATCAAAGGCTTATGATATTGGTCCTTACTGCTCTAAAAGTGTTTGAGACAGAGGTGTGGGGCAACACATGTTTAGGTTTCAACATGTCCAGATGTCACCATCCATATCTTTGAGAATATAACCTCAGTCTTCAATTAAAAGGAGTGAAAATTGTTGATAGCCACACAAAGTAACAACATACTGAAATTAAAAAGTAAAATAATCGACAGTGATAGCTGACCATAACACTGCTGAATGCCCCAAAAGAGGATGGGGTTTCAGCTGTTTGTTTTCCTGTGTGCTTTAAGGCAGTGTCACTGCAGGGTTGTACACACAATTTTCTGTAGAAGTGCCGTGGAGGAATACAAAGCAAGTCAGGAAACCCTATGTATGAAGATCATATCTTGACTACTGCATAGGTAGAGTTTTAGTTTATCCCAAGTTATTGCTCATTAATAGTTTTGCAATCAGTTCTGTCCTAGGGATTATTCATGCCACTACTTGAAAGACTCAGTTTGATCTATTGATCAATGAAGAAAATAAGACAAATCAAGTTGTTGCTTAAAATTAAATTAATGATTGACCCACTGGAGTTAATACCTCATTTAGATTAAACATTGAGAAGTTACGCTTCTGCAAAGTAATGTATTATAAATATTTTGTCATTTTGGTTTCTTATTGATCGATTTCTGAAAAGCAACAATCCCTGGTGAATAACAAAAATTAATTACTTCAAGTTTTAAGTGGAGTTCATGTTAGTAAATCAGCCATTAGTCCAATTAAATACTGTTTGTGTCCAGAGATGAATTGTTTCTCATATCCTGGAACAACCAGAATATCTCCAGGATCACAGACATTTAAAACAGTGATTGCAAAACACATTATTGAGATGTACAATATTTGCATAGTTTGAATGTAAAATGAAAATTTTGTGGTTTTTTTTTCTCTGTTGAGGCTGTTGTTAGCAAGATTATTCAGAAGATTTGTTGAGATCACAGACCAAGCCTGCATAAAAAGGTCATGCCTAATGCTAAAGATTCTCACAACTGTGGGCTTAAAACATCAAGCACTATCTATCCATTTGAAAATAGAAATAGGAGCCATGGGAAAATAGTATCCTGAATTTAGTTGGAACATACTGACATCAGTGGGAGGTGCTCATGCAAAGTAAAGGGCAGAAATGAGTGTTACATGCTGTACGCTGACAGTCTCACTGAAGTAAAACTGCAATAATCCCCCAGGTTGTCCTTTAGAATTTGTAACTACTTTTTTCTTTGTAACAAAAATTTAAAATAACGAAATATGTGACTATGTTTTGCTTTCTTTGTGTGCAAGGTCACTTATTTAATTTTCCCCACACTAATACAATTTTTAGATTTTACTAGTTAAACCCCAGGATACTGTGTTTATATAAAAGAGGTAGGGACAAAGAGTGGCAGACAAGTTATTGGTAAATAAAGACTTTTTCTTTGTTGTGTTTGCAGATAACAATAAGCTTCAGTAAAGGGAAGGTTTGGAAAGAAGAGTAGATTTAGTGTCAGAAGAAATATCCAAACTGATAATCAAAATATATATGAAAAACAGCTTTGAATAATTTTTTACCGTTTCTGGTACTGACTCAGGATTTATCAAGCTGGTATTTTTGTGGAACATATTGAAATTTCCACAAGCTTCAAATTTTTTTACCTAATTACTGTATCTCCACACACCATTTCCTTTTTTTTCTCTAGGCAGATGGATTTCTGCAAAATTGTATTAATTTTGATAAGGAATACATTTCTGCAGTTATTGTTTAAACTGTAAAAGAAGATTGTGTCCGTGACCCAGAGTTCAACTCAAAATTTTTGCAAGAAAATTTCAGTGGCTGCTGCACACAGTGCTTGAGTTGTTAACATCATTAGAGTCCAGGAGGTAGGAGTCAAACTGGTGTAAATTTCTTCAGCTCAAAATTTTAAGATTTTGCTTCTTTCAGTTCTTCTTTTGCTTTTGCAAAGAACTCACCTCATAGTTATAGCCATTAAAAAATACTAGAGAAAAAATATTTTGAATGTCATAAATTATTTTTAGACTGTGAGAATGGGTTGTGTATCATGGACATGCTTCATTTGGAGGCTTCCAAAAATAGTTCATCAGAAGAGTCTCTGCACAGAGACCCAAAAGATCTGAATTTAGTCCTGGTTCTCTTACTGGTCTACAGGGTGACCTTGGACAATCTGTGTGCCATTTTCCTTCTTGCTAAAATGAAAATAATAATACTTATTGCCTTTGCAAAGGACTTATAAAGCAAAGCATATGAACCGATAACATCTTCTCCTTAAGTATGTGAAATAGCACAGGAAACTCTTCCCACTTGCCTTAGTGTGCTTTTAGCATTTAGAAATGTGAAATTTATAAAGATTATTGCATAGGAGGGAGAAGCCCAGAAGTGTTCCCCTAATCAACTAGTTGCCAGCTGGAATGCGGAGGAAAACAAGGTAATGTACCATTTAGTGTAACAAAGAGGAAAATATATGCTTTCAATGTGAGCATGGCAGCTACCAGTGCAGTCATGCTGCATTATCTTGCTGGCTTGTGCTGGTGTGGTAGTAGAATGGTATAAAACATACAAAGAGTTTGAAATCCCTGCGCTACTTTTCAAGACTTCCAGTTCTCCTGGAGAGATCTGTCAGCTTAGACAGAAGAGAAAAGCTAGACTTAAGTGCTCTGACCACGTGTGTGTGCCTTGTTCTGCCAGTGGGGACTTCCTTCCCCCTGGAATGCTGCTTTGCTTTCCCCCAGCAGTTAACCAGCACAAGCTGTCATAGCACAGTGTGTTTTACAAGAATGACAGCAAACACGATTTTTCACTTGTGTCCATAGGGTTGTTGACCTGCAGAGCCTTTTCGTGGTCCATGCAGATGGATTCATTGACCTTGAGTATTCATACGTTGCTTGTATACTATCTCTCAGTATTTTACATCAGCATTTTATATCAGGCACTACACAAGTCCAGTGTCATCTACTGTGCAGCCTAGGTGAGTCCTGACAGTAATTAAAGTATTATAAACCATCTGCTTAATTGCATAAAAAATACACTGATGAGCTTGCACTGTTTGAATGATCTTCAGGAAACTATTAGGCTAAAGCAATTCCCTCTTGGCAATGTTTAACTAATTCACAATATTTGTTCTGCGAATTACAGCTGGTCTTTACACCATTTGTTAGTCTTACTTGTAGCAGAGCCCTGCTTGCTGCTACTGAGCCAGAAAATTCCTCCTGTTCTCTTTCTCATCTCCACCTGGGAAGCTTTTCATTGCAGCGAAGACTTGAGGAGCAGTGCATGAGAGAAGATGGGCAGTGAAATCCAGCCCTCTCCCTTCCCAGCCATGCCTTGAGCCTTGGCCCCGAGCAAGGAAGAAAGCTTGTGCCAGTTACTGCCCGTGCACTCTGGCTCTGTGCCACACATCCGGCACTGGTCGCTCAGGGCACCGCCGTCTCTTGTGCCGGGGAGAGCAGGGAGATGCTGGAGCGGTGTAACCAAGCGGCACTTCCAGCTTCCTTGGGCAGCTCCTCAGCTGCAGCGTCTGCTCGGCCCCGGCTGAGCCCCGGTAGCAGAGCTCGGCACGTCCGTGTGCTTTCTCGGCGGTGGCACTCGGTAAGAGCCGTGCGGCACGGCCCGGGTGCCCCACGGGCCGTGCGGAGGGCACTGCGTGAGCAGGGACGGTGGTCTGCCATTGTCACCTGGGGCACCGTCCCCTTAGGGCTGCTGTGGAGGCACGGCACGGCACGGCACGGCACGGCACGGCACGGCATCTGCACGTCCCAGCTCCTCCAAAATGGGGAGGCCCCAGCTGCCTGCAGCTCTGGGCTCTGCAGGCGCAGGAGGCAGTGCTGGCCGCTCCTGCTGCATGCCTGGCTCAATCACCCCTCGGCCTCCCTGCCAGGAAAAAGGCACTGGAAACACAGGAGAGAAGGCTACTGAAGATATACACAAGAACTGTAGGCTAACAGGCTTGCTTCAATTTTCATTAAGAGTAAATTAAAATAATCCTTTAATAAGCATTGGAGTCAACCCATCATGAAGATTGTTTGAGTATTCCATCCCTGCCACGTGGGCAAGAGTCAGTGGGTAGTTTGTCCTGAGATCAGACCCCACCCTTTCGATTCAGAAATCCCCCTCACTCTTTAATTAAACTGCCTGAATGTCTCCCAAAAGCCACCATATAAGTATCTAATAGTCTGGATTACAAATATTAGGATAGTATGAGGTAATACCATTAGATTATCTCAGCATAAACCGAAATAAAAATTGTAATGTTTGTACATTTTACTTGATATATATGCAAAAAAAAGAAAATTTGCTGTTGGGTGTGGTATAATGTTTATGATTAAATGCTTTATTCATACTTATATGTCAATCTATTAGTGTGCTGTTAATTCAAATGTTACTATGATGTATTCTATCGCTGTTAGCACATTTATCACAGGTAGATGTGAAACTTAGACAAAGGTGTACATTCTCATTAATGATGAGCAGCCTATTCATCTTACTAGAGTGTAATTAATGTTAGTTACAATACTTAATTTTTCACTGTTTGTCATGGTGCATATTTAGCATTTCTTCTGTCCTTTATCAGTCTTCTCTCCTATCATATGAGCACATCAAAAAGATATATGTGAGTATCTGACCTGTTTTGATGCTTAATTTTTACACTTTTCCAAGAACGGGAATATTTTTAATCTTATCCTGTAGGCAGCACTGTTAGTTAAAAAACAGACTGTAAAGCATTGTCCATTGCTTGGGGGTTTGGGCTAACTTTATTTGCAATAATAACATAAAGATCAGATAATTAAATAAAGCAGGGCACACCATGAAGACACAGGTACTACTTGCTGTAGTGTTGTGCTGTGCTTGTGTGAGGTTGAAATGGTGCCAGTTGTTCTCCTGGATTTTCAATTTCATGGTTTTTGTACTCTAAGGCTGTTAGTGCTAGTTAAATATGTTGTGTGAGTAACACAGCTCCAAAACCAATAGAAGCATGGAGTATCTGAAAAGTGCCCGTTATTCCGTAAATAAGTGCTACAACAGCTCGTTGTTATACTTTAGGAGCATCACTTTGTCAATAATGTTGTTAGCAGTACAGAGCCAAACCACAGTCCCTTGTGCAGTGGTGCAAGAGGGGAAGAAGTTATGGCTAATGTGTCACACAGCGGGTGGGAAACAAACCCTGCAGAGGTGGGTAAAAGGGACTGAGCACTGAACATATTCTTGGATTTGCTCCCCAGCAAGCCAGTAAATCCAGCTGAGCTGGAATCCTAGGATAAGTCCATACTTTTGTATTGGTCCCAAAAAAATACAATCACCTTAGCTGAAACCTGGGCATCCAAGCATTTTTATTTCTTGATCATCCATAATTCCTATTATAATGGTTTGAAAGAGAACTGATCCTTCCATTAATTGTTGTTGAATTAAATTTCTTGGGAAAAATGTCTGAGTTGGGTTGTCCAAAGGCATCATATGCAGAATGGATTTGGGATGTATTTTCTCAAAATTTCAAGGAACTGTGTCTGAGAGAAAGCACACCAATTCTTATTTGTTAGTCTCTTAATTGGTGGATATTACACTTCTAATGTATTAGGAATTAGCTGGTTTTTTTCTGTGAGATGACTTCTTTTGTAAACCACTTTTCATGCCAGACATGAAGCTGATCGCATCTCCAACATAACAAAATCTGTCTTAAAATTTCATTCAAGCCATCAAGGGCTTGCAGAAAAACATAAATCTATTAGCAAATCCTTAAAATAGTTCATTTGTATGCCTTGGATTAATCATAATTTCCTTTTGACCCACCACAATTGAAGTAGAAGGGAATCAAACACAGGAATTTAACATATTTCAGTATGAAAATTCAATTTGGACACAATTACAAGTAGGTGTAATTGTAGTTTAGTAGCAAATTAAGAATAAATGTACCAAGCTAGGTTTAGACATTTTAAACCAAATTATGGTTGAAGGTGCTCCATAGTGATTGAAGTATAATAATAACCTGTAATGTGAACAGAATTGAGTAGGGTTTCTTCCATGCTACTAAAGCAATGCTTTATAACAATGAGTTATATTTCTATGACTGCACCAAAATCTTTTTACTGAAAAAACCTTCTTCCTTTGAATTTTCTATGGCAAAAAGACAAAAAAATTTTCCATAAAATAACAAAATTCCTAAAATAATAGACTCTGGCACTCTCTTTCTCCCCACTTATCCCTCAGCCCTGACTCATTTGAGTAGAGGGAATTGCTAAACTAAAGTGTCTCTTTTTAACTGATAAAGAATAAATACAAAGAAACTATGAAGTTGCCTTTAACCTTTATGGCATTACAAAGCTACGTATAACAACAAGCTGTAAAATACACCAAAAAGATGAGCATTTCACTTCATTTTGATTTGACCATTTTGATTTCAAAAGGGATTTATAAAAACACCCAGGAACAATGAACATTTGAACTCAAAATGGTCCAGGTTTATTTTTACTCCAAAAGAAGAAGTCTCAATAGAGATATTGATTTTCTAGCATTCATCCAATATTGCACAGAAAATGGACCTGACCTTGCAATCCCTAGTGGAGACATGGAAGCAGTCATTACAGTCATGGTTCCCATTGATTTTAGTGGGATTACTTGCATAAGTAAGGGTTTTCAGGATGTGACCCAGTGTCCTATTAGCAGTAAGACCAACTGTACATGGATGTCAGTCCCACTCTGTTCAGCAAGATGCAGTTTACCTTCCTGTCCTATATTCATCCTATGGTTTTATTCCTGCCTGTTTCATCTCCGTATTTTTTGTTTTCTGTCCCACAGAGCCTCATCACTATGTGAAAAGTACCAGTCCTGCCTTCCTGAGTGGGTTTTTTCACTGTATCTTCAAATGTCATTTTGAGCTCAGAGTTGATGCCCGCACTTATAGATCTTTCTTCCTTTGGTTCTGTTGTCTATGACGATAAAAAAAATACTTTGGGCTAGGCACTACCTCTCACTGTATTTTTTTAATCTCTGGGACCAAATGAGAAGAGGATATTACTATACTTTGCAAAGTAAACAGACTAGTAGAAAGCTAAAAAACTCAAAGAGAGTGATTTTTTTCTCAACCCTCTGGAGCTCCTACACTGCTCAGATGGATAGAAACCTCCTAATTTTGACTCAAGCTATACCACTGACATTCTGTTCAGGTTTGTTCTTGTGACAAGCTTATCCTTTACCTCAAATAGTTCTTTTCCTTCTTCAGTATTTCCTCACTAAAGTAGCTATGATAAGGAGTCACATCTCCTCTCTGCCTTCTTTTTGTTTCACTAAATGTGAGCAAGGTGGAGGAGAGGTGTGCAAGAAACAGGATGACTACATGCTTGTACAGTGCCTTGCACAATTGCCCAGTCATGGTTCAGGGATCCATAGGCTGACTTTGTTTCAGCGGTGAATAATAATGACCCTCCAGAGCACACTGCATGCTTTTTTCCAGATGGACACCATTAAATCCTTCAATTTTCATTGAGATGAAGAGCTTTAGAACAAGAATACTAGCAATTGATTATTTTTGTCAGTGGTATTTTCAAAGAAATGAAGAAATGAAATGTACAGTATATTTCAGTTTGCAATGATCATTCTGTTGTTCCATTTGCAATGGAAATGAGCATATAACATATTCATGTGTACAGATAAGGAAAATGACAAACATTAACATCCCTTGCTCTATTCATTTATAATATTCAGTAAAAAAAAATCCTTCCATTCCCTAGTTTTTAGTTTTGTTTCAGTAGCACAATGCAAAACAACAAAAAAGGAGAGAATTAATGGGTAAAACACATTTAATTACTTTCTAAGCAAGTTTCCTGAAAATGAAAATAATCTAAATCACAAATTCATTGAAAATCTATCTACTAAAAATATATAATTCCATGCCAATTTTCTTTTTTTATATCTTTTTAGATGTTTTAAATATAAAGTTGCTTATGAAATCAAACAAGCTATGAGTGTGTGTGTACACACTTATATTTTTTGTGGCCAAGCAGCCTTTGATGTGAGACTCAGCCTGTTTAAGTGGACTGCAGTGTTTGCCTTCTCAGTGTCAGTCTGTTTCTGCACAATTTAATCTGCCACTAGAAAGAAGTTTTTTGTTCTTATGGGTATAAAACAGTATGCCAAGGATAAATCAGTGCAGCTTGCCTTCCTTAAAATTTTAGGCACAACCTGAAAGTGCAGCTCTTTCCTTTTCTCATCTCAATGGGATGCTAACCTAACAATCACAATTTTAGGACGGGGAAATAGTTTTGAGCAGAAATAAATTGTCCTGCCAGTATTGTTTCATGGGGTAACATTAAGGCACATTGGACCTGGGGTTCACAGCTTATGATATCTGATTTTGGAGGACTGGGGTGAAAGTAAGAACGTGTAGAGAAAGAAGAAGAATAAAATATGAGTTCTAGATTGTTCAAGTGAGTTGAAGCAGTTCAGCAATAGACATCCCAGAATCCTGCAAAGAGGCTTATTCTCCAACTACCTTCCCTGGCGCATCGCCACCTCCTGTCAGAGCCCCCGAGGAATTATTCTCTTTAAGTGTGGATTCCCTTTTTTCCTCTTTTTTTGAGGTATCTAAAGATATTGGGCTTTAACTTACAGCTTATATTTGCTGAACAAAACAGGAAAAAATATCTGTGGTTTTCTCTGCAGCTGCCAGGAAAGAGAAGTCCATTATTTGTAGCTCTAGGGGAGCAGCAGAGGAGGGGTCTTTTTGTCTGCTTTCCAAGGCCTGAAGCGGAGGCTATTGTGGTCTGGGAAGGGCAGGTTGGAGCAGCCACTGCTGCAATTGCACCAGGGTTTCCCAGGAAGGCTCTCAGGCTGGGCACGGATCTGTGTGAGACATTCATACCTTCACCTGCTGTGAAATAGAGTTCTCAGCTTTGAATCTCAGTGAAGAGAAAATGAGCTGCCCCTCAGGACTGTGAAGCTGAGGCTGACCTGTCCAAAGCCCTCCTTGCCCCTGGCAGCACCTCAGGGCAGCCGCTGGCACCTGCAGAATGTATCGTGCAAATGCGGCTGCAGAACGGCAATGCCACAGGTGTAAAATCCTTATGATCAGTGCTCCCCATTGTGACCCTGAACAAGTTAATCACATCACTCCTCTTGAAGGTTCACACTGCCGCGATATAATTTATGGGGGCCCTCAAAGATAGATGGAGACGTCAGCTATTGATCACAAGGAATCACTGCCAGTCAGTCTTTTTGTTGGTTTCCATCCTTGTGATGTGTTTTAAAAAATATTGTATGATTCAAAATTATACCTGTAAAACCTACAAGTAGAAAATTACTGTGTGCATTTATCTTTAATAACAACCTTGCGAATATTTATAGTACTAGTAGAGTAGAATGTGTTATACTAGTTTATTTCCCAGTCTGTTTTAAATGATATTATTCATTAGTAGTTGTGAAGTGGTATGACATATTTTTTATGTTGCTTGTTTGTAACAAAGGTTCTTAACACCTTTTCATAATGAAAGGGGATAAATGCTCACATGGAATATGGTAAATTGTGCTTGCAAGAGCACAGAGTGTTGTCTTAGGGTATTAAATTAGCATTTGGTACTGCTCTGCTTTGTGTGCATTTCTAGCAAATGTTTCAGCTACAAATCACTATAATACACCTGTATTCTGGTTCTTCAATTCATATAGCATTTAAATCCTGCCAATACTGTGTCTTATAAATATAAATATGCAATTTAATTTAATTCAAGCATGCAACACATAATTTTTCTTCTAATTAAAATACGATATTGCAATATGGGAGCTGCCTGGGGCAAACAGGACACATTAGATTGGCAAGCCAAAGGGAATTCTGAGACAGCTCTGAAGGCTGGCAGGGGAAGGGGCCAACCCTCTGAGCCCTTGGCACAGGACACCAATAGTGCCCCGCCTGGAGGCTGTGGTGTTTGTGGTACCTGCAGGTGCAGCCTGGACGTGCGGGCCCCACTGCAGCCCCTTGCTGGCCCCACTGCAGCCCCTTGCTGGCCCCAGTGCAGCAGGCAGCGGGAGCCCAGCGGGGCTCAGCCCCTGGTGCTGCGCTGCCCCGCGGCCCTGCCTGTCCTGTGCGAGCTGGCAGAGGCAGCAGGGCCGTGGCAGCCTTACTGCTGCCTGGAGTCGGCTGATGTGCAGCAGAACTCAGCTCTGGGGAGGAGGAACTGCCCCACATCAGCAACTCGAGGGATTCCTGTAACGCTCTCTCAGAATCGAGCAAAACAACACGAATAGACCTTCTGCATAATGACTCAAAAACTGTTAATGGCCATCTTTAGTAACATAGCAACAGCCAAACCCGTGAAAAGAGGAAGTTTTCATTGAGAAAGTGTTTCATTTTAAACATTGAAATTTGGTATAATGTAGCGTATGAAATAAGTTTTGAAAGGAAGCTGATGATTAAGAAGAAATGCAGTGGGCATTTAATAAATGGAGGAACTGCAAGATAATTAACTGGCATGCATAAAGATTCATGCTTTATACCAAAATTTTAATTTTGCACATAAATGTGCCTGATGTAGGCAGCATTTAATCACCTAGCTGACAGGAGTAACTACTTTCATTTAACCTTGACTGAAGATCATGAATTCTAACAGGTTTAATTGGATACATCATTTAACAGAATGAACAGAGCAAATTTTTCTCAATTCATAGGTTCTGATTGACATGCACCAGCAATAAGGCGTTGCACAATTAAAGCTGATCTGTATTCCTGGCCTGGGCAGCAATTGCCATAGTGATGTGACACTGTTTGATCACTGTGGCACTGAAACTATACTGAATTTCCCCTTGTTTTGAAAAGGGCAATGCTTTAAAAAAAAATGAGAGAAAGATAAAGAGATTTTGGCACCTTTTTTTTTTTTTTCATTAATCACATTTATATGCACAAACTGTAAGGGAAGGAACTTGTTATCAGTAACTCAGAGGAAAGAAGGAAAAATGGTATATTCTTTTATCCATTTAGCACATTATTTACAGAAAGTCAAAAATGTGGACAGTCAAATGAATTGTAACACATTAAGGGCCTGATTGTTCTGGGCTTCCATTTGAATAGGAAGTAATTCTGTGCAGTTCCGCTATTCACCTGCAGTTTGGCCTCTCTGTCCTTGCCCGAATCAGTTCCACATCACAGATAACTTGCCAGCTGAGTAAAGCTACTGAGGAGGGGTGCTCGTGTTGCAAATGAGGTAGAAAAGCATGAGAGGGAAGAAGTGGTACCCAACAGTGATCTGCTACATACTTTTCCTGGCACACAGTGTTTCATATGATAAAACCTTGAAAAAAATCATGGAGGAGCTGGCAACTTCCCCATATGGCTCCTGCCAGCACTTTCACTGCCTCTGGCACCTTTCACAAGTTCTGGGTTTGACCTTCATGAACTGGAATTGTTCTTCTAGTGTTCAGCCATAAACATATACATACATACACAAACACATAGAGACATATATATATATAAATACACAAATGTGGTTTTTTATGTCTTGTCTTCCACTTAAATTTTTGCTTCCAATACCTCCTTTTAATTTTTTTCTTTTAGGGGAAGGTTTGCCAAACACTAAATGGTCTGAGGGCAGAGAAGCCCACAATGTGTTTCAGCCTGGCTCAGTAGAGCCGAAACTGCAGTAAAAAATCCTTCCTAATTCCTGAACGACCTCTAAAAAAAAGCTTCAAGCAACTTCTGCTCCCCACCATGAGCATTGTACCATCCATGCTCAGAACAGCAGGTAGCTTTTGCACTTTTTTTCTCTCTGCATCCCCTTAGCTTCAGTGCCTAAGTGCTGATCCTGGATCTCACCTGCAGACAGACCTATTGCTACCCATTTGGCATCCTTCATTTCTGTTTAGGCAATGTGTATACATATCAATCAACAAGATTTGTAGGAGTGCACTGCAGTGGAAGACAGAAATCTTGGGAAAAGCTGGAATTCTAATAGGCTCAAAGACATGAACGTTAGAGTCAGGACCACTAGATGTATTAAAAATACTTTTTTGGTCATTTCAGAAGCCTCTCTAATTCAATTATTTGTAATACCTTCCTCTGTCAGAGGTATTTCCTACATGATTCATTGTAATACTGGCAAAGGTATTTGTCAGTATAATTTATCACTCACTAACATTTTTAAGTTTCAGGTAAATGATGGGATCACATCCCCAGCCTCTGTCGCCACATAATGTGCCTTGGAACCACAGCAGATGCTTTTCTTCATGCATGGCAAGTTCTCAGTCGGTGCCTGGATCTGGATCCCCGTGTGGGAAGGAGAGGCAGGATTTGGTCCGCGTGCCTCAGCCTGGCCAACAGGACACGTTTCTAACACGGGCGCTGCCCGCGCTCTCCGTGCACGGGGGCACACGGCAGCAGGAGGTAACCTGTCCCCTCTTTGCCCACTCCTGAGCCCCTTTAGGCTGCTCAGCGTGGGTGCTGCAAAACTGCTGCGCCCTTCTTTAAAGGGTGTCTTTGGGCCCCATTTAGAAATGCTTGTGCTGTGATTTACTCCAGATTTCTCCCAATCTTCCCAATAAAACAGCTATCTGTCTTTTTAATGTCCTGTAATACACACAGGTGCCACCTCATGGTGTCCTCAAGGCAGGAAGACTTGAGGAACTCATTCAGCATTTCTCTAGGGAGATTCCCAGGGGCACCCCTTGGCCTTCCCCAAGGTGCACAGAGCTTGTCAGGAGCACAGCTGGAATAAAGTACAGCCCTCTCCCAGGAGCCATGCTCAACTCTGACTTTCCCTGAGGAACCAGGGAGCTCAGTAGAGCAGCATGGATACACATTTGCCACACTGAAGGGAATACGTATTTGCTGCTGGAGGGAATCCTTTCTCTGGCTGCCCAGATGGCCCCCAGCTCCAGCCAGTGGCTCTGTTCACGTGCACCCAGTGACACCAGTCCTGGAGTGCCTCGCTGTGCTGGGGCCTTACAGCACCCTTCTGACCTTTCCTTTATCAGCTCCCCAGCCAGTTCATCCTCTGCACTCAGAGTCATTTGGGTGCTCTGCCCATGACTCTCTGGAGTTGCACGTTGTTCTTGCCTTGTCTTCATGCTCAGTCATCCATGCTGAATTATCTTCCACTCCTCCCTCAGGGAATAACCAAGGCTTTGACCTAGTGGGACTGTTTGTGTGCTTAAATGCTTTGATGTACCAGACACTGAGCTGCTTGCTCCCAAATCTAAGGTGGCTGGGGATTTCAGGCGGTTTTTAGAACAGTTTGTGCACTGGGAAGCATAATCTAACTGAAAGTCACCAAAGGACACCGACTCGTGCATTTTCAAGTATTTTATCTATCATCTTTAAACACTTCTGTTTTCTTTAGTTTCCAAACAGCTGTCTTTTCACGTTTTGGATCTCCTATAGAGAATATACAGCTGTAATAATAAATATATTTCATTTCATTTCATTTCAGAATTCTCAGGGAGAAGGGGACATTCTTTTTTCACTGATATAAGATCAAGTTTGTAATTTCATTTTGAAGGCTGTTCTGAGCAACTGGGGGAAATCAGAACACTGGCCCCATTTTCCCCAGGTTTTTCTGAATCCACCTTTTGGACCACCACCTAAACAAAATTCTGAGCGCAGTTAATGTTTACACCTTTCTTGCACTGTGTAATTTCACTTTCAGCAACATAAAATGGGATAGCAGAAATATTTTTATGTGTTCTTACAATGTCCAAAGTTGTTTGTTACTGTTTTTATTTGAAGGAACTAGACACAATCCTGGCTGCCTTAACCACTGCCTTTGAGAAAGCTACAGCTGAGAAAATCCGCTGCCAGGAAGAAGTGAATAGAACTAACAAGGCTATTGAGCTGGCCAACAGATTAGTGAAAGGTCTGAGGTGAGGTCCTACAGGGCAGGCTAATGAAGCAGCCTACAGAAAGCGCTTCTTTGTTATACACTACTGATCTGGCAATAACAGAGGCACTTAGCAAAGAACCTGATGAGCTGAAAAAATTATGTCATTATCATTCATTTTTTTTCATAATAGAAACATGGTTTTGACCTTTGCATTTTCTTACATTTTTGCCTCATTGTGGTATATATTAACTGTAAGATTACCTGGTAACTAACCTATCCATGAGCATTAAGAGAAGCAGTCAATTGTGGATATTGACAATGAAGGCAATTTATTACAATGTGATGACTGTATTTGTAACAATTAAACAACACTAATGATTCTGCCCAGGGTTGGGATACATAGAATCTAATACAATTTGCACTACTTAGTTAAGCAATATGATAATTCTCTAATTATCTTTCTGAGATTTGCAATGGGTATTTCAGAGAGAATAAATAATGGCAAAGCCATGAATTATCAAAAATCCATATTGTCTGTTGATCCAGGCTGGCTCAAGGGAATCCATACTCACTGATGGATTTTTCATTTATCATTCATCTACTGATGAGACTGCTTTTTATATACACACACTCATATACTTTTTACAGATACTTTATTTTATTGCAACATTCATTTAGGAAATCTCTTGTGATGGCTCACTGCCATTATAGGTTTTGTCCTCTTCTACCCAACACTTTCAAGCCGAGTTTGATAACCAAACACATAGTAAACAGCAAAAATAGAAGATCCATTTGTTATTAAGCAAAATTACATGGCTGAGTGTGGCTAGTGGAACTTAAAATGTAAGACAGGGTTTAAGAGTTATTTCCTGAATCAATAGAAAGGATTTATTGACTAAAGGAGAGGGAGGGCAGTGCAGAAGGCCCATTGTTTCTGTTTAAAGAAGCAAGATGAATGCATTTAAAACGTTAACATCCTGGCTGAAAGTGTAATGTATTTTAGTGATTAATAATGCCTGTAAAACTAAACCATGTACCTAATACAGAATAATAAAATAAATAACATAGCAGACCTCTTTAAAGTGTGACAATAAATGATTGTTCCAATATTTTCTTCCACCTAACATATCATATTGTTTGGTTCTCCCATGTGCCTCCTGCTGGGCCTGACAAGTGCTGGAATAGCATACGTAGAGAGATGAAAGGCAAAGTGTGGGTATGCTGGGGGTGGAGGCATAATGAAAAATAATCTAAAGGAGGAAACAGAGATGAAAGGAAAGAAGGAAAGTTGAGCCATGCACTAGATGAAGACAGTAAAATGAGTTTTAATGGAAAGTCCTTCAGCTAGTACCTCCCAAAGCACCAGCCCCATGAAGAAAGTGGCCAGCTCGACAGATTGGTGATGGGAAATAGAATTCATTCCTGTTGTTAGCTGTACTGCATTTGGTCAAAGGTAGTAATAACCATATGACAGCTATTTAGTGACTTACAGGAAAAAATCCGTTTTAATCTGCTCTGTGGTAAACAATAGGTCAATGTTTACTATTAGCAAACAGTGTAATACTGACACTGCTGTACTGTCAGTCCTGGCTGTTTCTTCGTCTTATTTTTTGCTGAGAAGACACTCTCTTATTTCTCTAGTTGTACTGTTGTAAGGAGAATTTCTCAAAAAATATAAAAATAAAATTATTCACAGCATTTTTTATAAGCAAACGTAAAAATTTCTTTATTAACTGGTCTTTATAAATACACCTTTACCATGCCAATAATAATAAGTAACCAAATGTGTGAGTTTTCTTCTAATTCTTAGGGAAAGTGTTGACCAAACAGCAGAAGAGCTGATAGTGTCTAGCCAGGATCCCAGGGAAAAGCTTGCACCAAGTGTCATGTCAAATCTCTTATTGACTTTATGGCATAAAAGATCCTGGCCAGAAGTAAAAATTTTTTTTTTCTGCCTTCTTCTCTGAGCCCTGGCATGCAAGGACTGTTTTGCATGGTTGCATGAGTAGTTGTTACTCTGTACCAAGGAATTCTTTGCTTCTGACAGGTGCCAATAATGCTGTGGACATCTGCCCTGAAGGCATTGAATCAAGCTGACAACTCATTTTATATCAATCAAATAACAACCATTTTCAATAATTTCCCATCCAGCTGGGACTGAATTTGCACAAGTGATCTATGTATTAGAGACATTACCAATCCACAGAGACATTCAGCACCGTGATTATGTTCTGTTTTCCCACAGAAACTCTTGCATCTGCACAAGAAAGCAACAACTTCTTCCACTATGCAGGAGGATGCTGACAACTCAATTTTGGTCACTTACTGCCAAACTCAACTTGCAACAGTCAACTCACATCACACTGGAAGGGGATTTTTTATGTCCAGGCTTGCCACTTGCAAATCCTCTCAGCTGATCTTCTAATCGATGTGGATCTGTGAATCTCCGAGGTAATACTTTAGCATTCACTACTGTTTAAGCCACTGTAATGTGTATTTTTTTAATAAACCCATAGTAAATGAATGGGAGTTTTAATCCTGTTTTCTGAGTAGAAAAGGAGAGCTGGACTTATCACCAAAGCTTTATTAGGAGCAAGAGAAAAGATGATGCAGAAATGTTCCAGATGGTAACTTTTCCTCACTGTGATAGTTTATTTTCAAAGTGGTACTGGCATGAGCCCAAATCTTACTCTGCTTTGCACAGATAATACCTTCTTCACAGATATATATATTTTTAAATACACAGTTAATCAGAAAAAAAGCCTGGTGCTGATTCCATTCCCTTTTTGACCTGTTAAACCATCATGTTGCTTATATGAATTCCTTCAAATACTTTATTTAATAGAACAGTATAGTTGGAGGCAAGGAATTGGTAAAATGTTCTTCTGGAAAGGGCCAAAACATTCCCTTTGCTAATGTTTGAAATATCTTTTGCTATCTGACTGGAGTTAGAGCTGACAACTAACCCACAGACCCTGGGAATACGGTTAGCAAGCCAGAACAGTAGGCAGGCTCACCTTCTTCTTGTATTCTGTCAAGTGCTGTGCCTTTCTGTTTGCATAAGGGGACCAGCTTTTATTATTCTACTCTGTCCCTGCTACTGTGCACCAGGGCAGCACAAAGCAAGACTTAGTGCTTGGATATAGTACTTGCTTGATAGCAATTGTTATAGTTAAGGCTGCACTGAGACTTCTATCTTAACCTGCTGTTCTCCCATGCTCAGAATGTTCTTTAAAAAAAAAAAAAAAATCCCGTTCATCTGAAATTTTTCATGCTTGTTATCAGCTGAAATATGATTTTTTTTGGCAAGCCTGAATAAAATTCATTCATTCATATTTGAATTATGCAAGGAAGTGGGTGTAAGGAGAAAGGTCCTTTTTTTGCACATTCATGATTCACAAAAAAAGCTGCATATTACAAGCTGAAACTTTCCAGGTGGCTAGTTTTGACTGAAGGGTAGTCTTCATGCTAATTACAAGGAGAGAATGACTGAAAGAAAAATGAAAGAGAAAAATTAAAAATGACACATATTGTGATTAACTCATTTGTTTTGTAGGTGTGTCATACAAAAGTTACATTGTGAGCCACTTAGAGCAAGTTTAAAGTAACAATTTCATTTAAGTTAAGATGAACTACCATAATTACATAATATCAATATTTTGTGCTGCAATTTCACTAAGAATCTCCCTTCAGAAGCTGCAGAAGGTTTTACTTAAGCAAATGTGGAAGCTCACAGTGAAATCAGTGCCGAATCTTATGAATCATTAACTTTGGCCGGCAAGTCAGTCTGGGGAAGCGGGGAATAGCATATGGGGAAGGGCAGCAACTGTCCCTATGCTCTCCCTGAACTCTGAACTGCTGAGGAAAATAACTCAGGGTTTTTGCAGTTTGTTCCAACTTGCTACACTGACTGTTAGGGACAGCAAACCCCTAAAGCTTTGTTATTCTCTTTTCCTTGCTATATTCTCATATACTTGTGGACATAACAGGTGGCACATAATCCTATCAGCACTGTGTGACTGACCCTCCACACTACCAGAGGATTGCTTCAGCAGAAGGTACCTGGGCAGCAGAAGCTGGGAATGTTAGAACAGTCTCCCTTAACCCATGGAAAAGAGGTGCTGTGACATGCAGCTCCATGTTCTCATAAAATACCTGGAAATAAAATACAAGCATATAAATAAAGCAATATAACTAATTTTAAACATCTGAAAGAATAACTGGCAATGGTTTGCATAGTAATTGCTGACCTTCCTTGCTCCACATGGAGCAAAGGTCAGTTCAGAAATTCCTCAGTACTAAGTTCTCAGTAACCTCTTGGAGGCTAAACAAGGACTGTTGGATTCAGTTCAGGAACCCCCACCTTTTTTTATCCCTTGACTTTTTGGTGAAGTAAGGAAAAATAAATTTTTCCCCAGTGATGCTGCTTTTTTTTTACAAAAAACAAGTGAGTAAATTCTGACACATACTAGCTTCTGTAAGCAGAAATTTAAAACTTAACCTTTATTATTCCAGGTCCTATTCCAGGAACAAAAGGTCTTGATCTGGTCAGTGAGTAAATGGATACTACAACAATTGCTAAACAGAAAAGTGACAGCAGTGCCTGGCAATACTATGGCCACATAAAAAGTCCCTGGTCTTATATTTACAGTCATCACTGGCATAAGATCAAACCTCAGCACTGGGGATGCCGATACAGTCACTGGATAAAAGTCACATCGGTTTCAAATATGTAAATTATCTATTTGAGTCAAAAAGGGACAAGTGCTAGTGAGAGTAAAAACTGATGCAGAACTATGAAGGAAACATGGCAACTCTCTTTCTTCTGAGTGCCTGATGTTGCCCAAGGTGTTAATGCCCCAGCAACCGTAACAACTCTGCTCAAACCCCTTCCTACTTTCCATTCATCGCAGTGTAATGAATGGGATACCATATACTGGCATTGTATCTCTTGTCCTGCACCAGTCCCATACTGGGATGACTCTAAAAGTCTGTGTCATATCGCAGGTATTTCTTGCTGGTGGCCTGTTCTGGCAGAAACTTGGAAGAAGTTATTGATCTTGTACTTAACCCAGTACTTTCAAGTTACATTCAGAGTATTTTTAATAGTCAGCTCTCTCTCTGATTACGTTCTACAAGTATTTGAAGTAGCTTCCTCTGAAAACTCTTTCTACACCTGTATGATAGTTACATAAACTCCCAAGGATTGCAGTGCCCAAGACACATTGACTCCAGCTGGATTTTTACTTGTCTATTTTTCTTATTTGCACCCTTGCATGCACTACAGTTCAATGACTGTAATTTGAGTACTCCTTCCTATGTAGCTGAACAATCTTCCCCAACACACCACCATCCTGATGTGTAATCACTCAGGAGACATAATCATTCACTTAGAACTAAAATAATTCTCCTACCATTTGCTCCTTGCCTCCATTCTGCCCTTTTTCTCTGATTTATTGCACCATATTCCTTATGGAAATATTTTGACATCCATCCCCTCTATTCAAGTCTTGTACCCACCCTTGGAGGGAGTGCTTTGAACAGAGGAAGGCCAGGATGAGTGTGTACCTCATATACTCACCCTTTTATTCCAGTGTCATTTCCCCCACCTCCTCATTATATTCCTGAGCCCTTCCCCTCCTTCTAGTTTAGCTGAACCTACTATCTCTCCTAGAGCTGAGTCCTCCCTTCCCTCCCCTGCCCCTCTAGTAAATGTCAGAAAACATTTCCTCACAGCCTCTGCTACTCAGGATTGTGTCTGAATATAGGGATCCTGAACCCCAGCCTTGTCTAAGCTCTCTAAATCACTTGACCCCAAAAAGGTTGCCATAGGACAGCACTTACCTACAGTTCAGGCTGAAGAGAAAGTGCTGTTAAGGCACTGAATTCCTCCAGCTCTGAGCTTTGCAGCTTATTTAGACTGCAAGAAAGAATTTAGTGAGCCAGAGCACTGAATTTGGTACTCGTTAAGCTTAGTCAAAATTACTGTGAAATTCCCTAATTAAACAGTTCAAGCTGGGGAGCAAAATGCTTTCTAATCCAGCCACTATAGTGTCCCACTCAGTCCTGTACCTTTGCTTCTTTCTTGCTGCCCTCATGTTCTCATGTTACCTCATGTGCTGCCTTGTCGTGTCCCCCGACCCCCAACAGCATCGAGAAGCAAAACGCTCTTAATGCCAAGTATTGACCTAGTGGTGTGCACCAGCCCAGGCTGGAAGTGCATCTTGAATTTCTTGCTCCCCTGGGAGTATTTGATTAAAGGAGGATTTTCACGGTGTGTTGAGATTCAGAACGTGGCTGCTATTCAGTAGCTGCTGGTGGCAGTTCTGAGCTGGAACACACACTGGGGCTCTGCTCCTTCTGTGATGATAAACTGAGTCCTGGGACCAGGAATTCTGCACAATTTCCCCCAGTGCGCAGAAGAGCACAAACAAGACCATGCTCACGCTCTCTGCCAGGCTGCTGTTCTTGCACTTGAGGACATGGGTTTCACCAGATTTTCAGTGATTCTCCACAGAAGGCTTCCACACCTGCTCTCTAATGTGTCTCTTACAGCTAAAGAACTTGAATCAGCTTCACTGCTACTCGAGACGTGTGAGGTCAGTTTGGAACCGTTTGGAAACTGAGGACATTTTGTGAGTGTCTGCACACCTGCACGGGGCCCCAGAACAGCACCTGCAAATGCAGGAGACCTCACAGGACACTGTGCCTTTTACAGGCCCAGGCCTCAACAGGCTCAGCCTAACTCACAAACACACACGTACTCCTCACTGTGCTCAGAGGAATACACAATCGAAATTATCTTCTGCTATTATAAATCTAGAAAAACTTCTCTATAACCCAGGAGATGGCTCTGGAGTCACAATACAGATGTGTACACTTGTACAGAACACAGCTCACAATTTTTTTTCTTTCTTCTCTTTCTAGTAATTGAAATTCTAATTAACAAAAACCATGCTTACAATTAAGTTTTAGGAAAACAGAATATTTTAAACAGAGGTATGTATTTCCTTTATTCCTATGGTTTGATTTATGGATTTGCAAATTTACCACTTCAGCCTCAATTCACAAAGGAGAAAAATTACTTTAAAATTAAGTTGACAGTGCTTTAGGATGAATTATGGATACTTTTTTGGCTTCTGACAGTAATTTGCTTCAGGATATTCTTCTGGCTGAGAAGCTGTAAACAACAAGACACAGCAGCAAAAATACAAGCAAAGAAAAGCAACTAAAAGAATTAGATCAGCCACAATATTAATAATTTTGATGCTGAATTTCACTCCTCTGGGTCTAAACCAAACTAACAGTATTTATTTCATAATCTTTATTTTTCAATTCACTTATCCACAGTGAATATATCCATGTGTATGTGTTTTCCCTCCAAGAATCACTGCATCTTCATCATGAGGAAAATAAAATAAAACTTTTAAAATCACCACAAAACTCTTTAATTTATTTAAAGTCTGCAAGAGGGGAATTCTAGTGCTGCATTTTACATATCATATAAATGTAGCTTTCCCTGGTACACTTTTCCACAACTTCTTATAGTGCTAACTAGTTAAAAATCGTGACACTGTTTATATTATTAACTGGAGCCCAGGACTACAAGGAGCTGTTGAAGCACTTACCCAAGAGACCAGCCAGAACACAGGCACTGCAGTGGAAGGATTAGTGAGCAGGATGCTCAGACACTCATTTCTAGCTTGGAGTGGCCACAGCTGACCACAGTTACATCTGGCCACCGGATGTGCCCCTCTCCATGAGAAAGTTGTGGATACTGAAAAGTTAATAAAAGCATTTTCCAGCTCTGCAGGATGTATGCTGTTCCTTTCTGCTATGCTGATGCACATGACTGTGTACCTTGTGCAAGCAGTTACTGGACATGCAAATCAGGAAGTGGATGTTAAAAATCACTGTATTATTAAATGAGGAATCATATCTAATTTAATTAAGAGATAAATATACCCTTACTAGTAAGCAAACGTCATCAGGTGGTATCAGTTGTACTCGCATACTTTCCAGTCATCAGAGTGCTTTAAAACCCTCCTCATTTATGGACAGTATGTTTCTCTGAAATAGGAAAGCAAGGTTTTTTCTGGTGGTGCATGAAGCAAGCGTTCAAAGGACTCGACCAAACAGTATCAGCAAGTAAACTAAAAATGTATGCTATCAATAAAATCCTTACGAGAATAGGTCATAAGAGCAGTGTTTTTGCAGTTAGGTTGCAAGAATTTAATGGGCAAGGAGTTGAAAATGATGACCAAGACGACTGCCTTGAGTAGCTTCATGCTTGCCTTGCAGTCTTCATAAAAAATCTGGAAATTACCTTGGAACTTCACATAGTTATCAGGCCTGAGCTGTCCTCATGACTGAAAGTAAGATGTTTCAAAGAAACAAGTTGATGATGATCCAGGTGTTCATAATGTGCATGTGTTTGCCCTGTCATGGTATTATCATCACATAGTCTTTAGACAACCTCAGACATTACAAAAATCAGTGTTTGTACTGCAATTACAAAATTTCTTACTTTTAAAATCTAAAGATTGCAGAGAAACTATCTCAGAGAGCAAACAACAGAACATTTAGAAGAAGGAAGAAAATATTTTGTTAAAATAATTTTTGGGAAAAGCCTTCAAGTGTTGCAAAAAGGAACGACGCAGAGTCCCCAGGCAGGTGCAAAGGAGAGACCCTTTATTGCAAAAACCCGGCCTTTTTAAGCAGTTAGCCGGTTATCAGTTGCATTGTTTTAAGGCACAACAAACATAATTAAACCAACCACCACACACCACGATGTGAACACGCAATGATCACGCAGCATGTATTTCTACCCCTAATTCAGCTGTGTCTCTTTCCCACAGCCCTTTTCTACTTAGCCGAAGTAACAGGCCTGAGCCACGATTTTACAAAGGCAACAAGGCCTTACTTTTACAAGGTTTTACCTATATGCAACATTCAAGGATTTTGAAAAAGGTACAGTCTTTCTTTACAACCATGTGGAGCTTGAAGGATCATCTACCAAGTTCTACCGTAGCTGCATTTGAACGGTAAACAGTGGGAACTCACAAAACCCCAGGCAAGGAGATTTCCCTTACTTTAGAAAACTACAGATTTTAGACATATTTTTCCATAGCACTCTGTGATATCCCATATCACTCTACTTTGTGCTGTCACTTACACGGCTGAAGTAAAGACTGGCAGCAATCCGACTCCTCACTTTGAACTGAACAACCACACAAGATGCTGACACAGAAGATCACTCTTTGATTTCTCAAGAGTTAAATTGCATCTGCAAACCATGTCAAGTTCCATTTGAGTAAGCTCTGGTGTTGTCTAGTGCATTTCTGCCACTGGTTGTTCTTTCTTTTGTGTTTCTTCATATAAGAAATGCTGCTAATGAAAGAAGAGCATAATTCTGAAATGCTTAGTCACTTTTATACTTTTTTACTGACCCTGAGAAGAAGTGACAGAATCCTGTAGTTAAATTGATTCAAAAGATAAAGGGGAGGAGAAGGTGGAGAAAGATTATATAATTATTATATATTATGTATTTATATTGCTTCTACAACTGAATTGTTTTCAGTGTAGTGTCACGCTCTCAGTGTGGGGGAATTCTGCATGTGTCATGATTCCACAGATGTTCTTGCACACTACATGCAGCTGCACTATTTATCATGGGCAACTTCAATAGCAAGATGCTTGTTACCTATTCTCTCTAAACTTAGTTCACAAAAACAGAGGGGAAAAAACCCACTACCTGATAGCTTACTTGCTTCCCTTCTTTATATAGCCTTTTAAAACACTTTCAAACAAATATTGGAAACACCCATCTTTCATACTAAATTCTGTAACACCTGCAATTACAGCTCTATTACCCTTGCTAGAATTATCTTTTTCTTTCTAATGTTTATAATGCTAATTAAGTAATTTTAAGTACCTGAAGAGGTCATATTCCTAACAGTGGGGTTCTTCAAGAGCTTGATCCTTCAAAAGGGAGAATAATTTCTTCTAAGTCCTGAGTATCATCTGTTCTCAGTGACTTGCAGATGAAACTCAGAAGCACTCCATACAGCAGCACGGCAGAGCCAAGTGATGTCAGAAATTTTACAGAGCCAAACTCAGAAGAGCCTTCCTACTCTTGTCATTTTAAAACCCTGGATCCTCTCCTCTAGGTATTCTCTGTCCTAAACTTTGTTGGTCCAAGAGCAGTGTGTTAACCAGCTCTTCAGAGGGGACCATACCCTTGGGTTCCAGCTTCTTGCAGATGTATCCAGGAAGTAAATCAAGATTTTGCAAATAGAAAAGAGAAGGGAAAAAAAAAANAAAAAAAAAGGAGGGGGGGGGGGGGGGAGGGGTGTCACTTGGAAAGCAGCCTACAACATGCTGAAACATGGGTTGTCTAGTTAGTGGCAAGGGAGGTAACCAAAGAACTGGCAGTGCAAGGAGAAATTTGGACTTCAGAGGAACAAAACTGAAAGCTGAAGTAGAAGCACATCCAACTAAATCAAACAGGACAAAACTCAAACAGAAGGTACAGCTGCAGAAGAGATAAAAGGTGTTACACTATCAGTAAGTGTATGAACAAAAAATAGATGTTATAAATGAAAAAATTTAGTTTAATTACTGCATCTCCTACAGTACAAAAAAGACATTAACCTACTGGCACTACTCCAGTGGAGGCTATAGTAGGAAACCTGTGAGGAGAGGCCAAGGGCACTGTAGTTCTTCAGCCTTGAAAAGGCCAAGAGGGCAGGGGGAGCCACTGCTATCTGGATGTACTTCACAAGAGGCTACAAAGAAGACAGAGACAGGTTTTTCTTAGATGTGCACAAGGACAGGAAAGAGGCAACCTGCAGAAGCCAGAACAAGAGAAATTCTGACCAGGGATTAGGAAAAATTATTTACCATGAGGGTGGTGAAATACTGGCAGAGGGTCCCTGGAAGGTTGCAGCTCTCTCATCTCCAGACAACGAGGTCTGTATGTCCTCTCCTTGAGAGTAATGGCACTTAACAGATCACCTAGATATTAATATCTATACTTGTAACATTAAAATATACATGTATTTACAAGTACAGTTGAAACTCTGAGTGCTTATAAAACATAAAAGAAAAGATGGATCAACAGGGTATTTTTCTTTTGCCATGGAAAAATCACGTTTCTAAAATAAATGTAACATTTATGTACAATTGTATGGGAGGTATTTTAAAGCATCTTCAATATTGTACATGGTGAAAACTGCATATATGTAAAATACATAGTCATGTATCAAGTTGATGGAAAAGTTCTTCCTGTTTGTAGGAAGCTGATCAGATAATTTTGGAAATGTATAACAAGTGTTTCTGTTATTAAAGATGTGCATCTGTGAACACAGTCTGCCAAAAAAAATGGAATATTCAGTGAGTCTTCTCAGAAGAATGCTGACAAATAGCATTGAAACATTTGATAGAGATGTGAAGGTATTAGTTTCCAGTCTTCAGATGAATACTTAGCTCAAAAGTTATACAGATGTGACTATGACATCTCTCATTCTGTTTCTAATCTATCTCTAATCATATATATGAGATCTAGTTGTGTTTGTGTACAGACCCAGTTTCAGAAATTATTGTGAACTACCTGATGTAAAACATGCCTGACAGTGCTTGTCTGTGTGTCTGTATGTCTGATGTATCTTAGATTCAAGCATGTTTCTTAATTATTCTATACCTTTATCAGGTTACACTATGGTCTCCTGCAGCTACAAGAATTTTTAACTTGGCACTACAAACTATAGCTCTCAGTTTAATAATCACAGTATTCCTGCTGATAGGGCAAATTATATCGGTGATGAAAATCAAATACTTTTTGTTAACTGGCCTCCTGATGGCAATGAAGAAATACAAGTCAATCAGACTTTGAATTACTCTAATTCAAGAGAAGTTAGGAAAGTGTGAATGTTTCCAAGATCTGCTGCTCATTCATGACTCTGCAGTCATAGCAGGGTTTGCAAATCCTTGCTCTGCATTTCACAGATTATTCAAAGTGACTTTATAGCCCAAAAAAATGTGATTTTGCCATTATTAGTAAAAAGCAACAAGGTTTGTATTGACAGTATTTGTGACAGTGTAGGGACTTGGCAATGCTCTGGGTTTTTCTGGGCCTAGATAGATTTTAACTTGGTTTAGCTGTGATAGCAATTGTCCAGCTGAGGCACTCTTGACTAGATTTGTTTAACTCTAATTTAGGGTAATAACAAATGGTTATTAATTGTGAACTGAACTGCCTATAGCTCTAGAGTCAGCTGTGGGGAAGAGTGCAGACACATTTGACACAAATCAGCCATTTAATCATAGTTAGATGATAGCGTTAAAAAAACATATAAAACTAAATCCAAGCAGACACCAGGCTGAGAAGGAAGACATCCCTCTTCCATGAGTATCACACTAATCCTGGTGATAACTCATCATAATACTCCCCCATTCCTTTTGAGGAATACCAATATTAAGACCCAAAGGAGAACTGGAGGAGTAAGCAAAACACCAGAGAAGAGGGAATTTTTAGTGTAGCAATTTTAACTCTATTTTTAATGAGGTCTTCCTGTATTCATTAAGTAATTTTGACTATCAGACTGTTTAAAACATTATTTGGACTAACAATAAATTCTTAGATTCATTTATATTCTGTGCCTTTTGCCAGTACATTTCATAACATCACCAAAATCTTTAAGGACCTGGAAGCTGAAACAAGCACTATAAAGATCACTGAAGCTCACAAGTACTTTTGGCCAGTTGCAGTCAATGCAGCTGTGCTCTATTTTCTCATGGACAAGCTGAATAAATCAATCCAGTGAATTAGCTCTCACTCGAGGTTACCACTCAGGAAGAGGTCAGTGTGTTTGTGAGCTGCTGTTTTAATCTAGTGCTACCACTGGCTTACCACTTTCCCTCTGGTCACAGGCTTTTACTGCTGTATTTCACAGGGCAGTGCAGTGAGTAAAACCTTCTGAGAACATGAGGCCGAGTGTAAAGAACCCAACTGCCTACGTAACATCCTCAACTGTCATTTACCTTGGTCTGTTTAAAGGTAAAGCTTACTTTCACAGCCCAGTTAGCTCTCCCAGTACAGCACGAACCCTGCACAAGCTCCCATTTACCATTCTGTGTCTGTACAGCTCTATGTGTGGCCCAGCAGCCCACACAGAAGTCCTGTGCCTTGCGATTTTCAGGTTTGCCTTGCATGCCTTCCCGATTCAGCACAGTACAAGAGAACACGGAAAAGTTTGTGTAGTTCTGCTTGGGTCTCCCTGCTGTAGCTTTAGCTGTTCATGCTGCCAGCTGGCTCTGCCAGGGCCCTGGAAAACTCCCTCCTCGGGGAAGAACATCAGTCTGAAATGCTTCCTACAAACTGCATTTCCTCTGAACCAGTCCTGGCTGCTTTCTCGTTAAGGATAGAAAAGCATGACAGTTTCACAAATGTTGCTGTGGCTGGGGGGCACCTCTGCAGGGACAGCCAATTTTCTCACTCTCTACTTTCCATCTTCATCTCAAACACTGGGAAACGCACCAACTTTCAAAGTAGCTCTTCATGTCCTGAGTACTGCTGCCACATGTATATATTCCTCCTAGAATGAGCTGAATGGAAAGAGTGTTGTATAATGATCTCTCATTTAGCTTAAAGTGTCATCTTTTCCTTCACTGCATTTTGTCTGTGAGAAGTATGCTGAGTCTTGTGCAGCTGTGTTCTCTCTCGTATTCAGCACAGATCTCTTCTAAGTTCTGCACCCATACCAAGAGTTTCCTTCTTCCCTCTGAAGAGAGTGACAAATGGGTACAGAGCAGAGGAGCCCAAAGCCTACATGGATGTGAACCTGGACTAGGATGAAAATATTAATCTAATAAAAGAAAATAAAATTCCAAATGGAGAAGAGAAAGGGAAGACAAAGACATTCTGATTCAGATGCTGACCCTACTTGTTTTCAGAGTACAGAATCTACTATACTGAAACATAAATCAGCCAACCAGTGAATTCTTGCCCAGTATCCTCAAGGTCATCTGGAAGTTGCATACAAACATCTCGCACAAGGACACGTGCAGTGACTGACTTCAGCAAGGTGACAAAGACCTGCTCTGGTTGAGGTTGGGATGCTCAGAATGCTCACCACCACACATGGCTGGGCCTTGCCTTTGTTTGATACATTTCTGATTGAGCAGTGTAAGCAAGATACAGTTCTGCTCAGAAAAAACACACTATATTATTTATTTTAAAATTAACTGGGGTTAAACCAATTGCCATTGTCAGGCATGCTAACCTTTAGAACAGATCTAGCATTAAATCATGGATATCTATAGGGAGTTCCCTTGGATCATTTGATCAAATTATGCTCTTAAAAGTACACTTCAAAAATGTCATCCTGGTGTAGGAGGAAAAGAAAGAAAATAAGGCAATGAAATTAATGGAAATTTGGAGAAATGAAATGTTGTCTCATGTATTTTGACAATGTAGACATCAGTAGGTTTGCCAGACAGATCAGCTTCAGATTTGACTTGAGCAAATTAAGCTAGTCTAATGCACAAGCTACTTGCTAGTCATTTTCTTGGCTTTTTCCTCTTGAACCATTCTACAAGTTTATTTACATTAAAACAGCACTGGCCACGCGTCTCCCGTGTTTGAGGTCATACCCCAGCCTTTGAGAAGAAAGCTGGCATCCGACAAGGTGGCCAATTTCTGGTCACAGAAGTGTTTTAAGTAACAAGGTGTACAGGCAGCAAGAGCAAAGGGGAAAAAGATGTGAAGTTGAAGAAATGAGAGACTGCTAAAACAATCGGGTATGAACAGCAAGAGGAAAGAGCACTGAAACACCTGAAGGGCTCTGACAGAGAAATCCCACTGCACCAATTGCTTAATCGTTACCCTGCTTTGCAAACAACACACTGCAGGCACCTTTCCTTCACAGACATCTGCCATTGCATCCCATTTCTTTCAACTGTAAGACATCAGACAAAACTGGGCATAGCTGAGGGATCCATAATAATACCAAAAAGAGAGAGAAATGATATCCAAGAAAAAGTGATGCCAGTGAAAAACAATTGCTCACCACCACCAAACCAATGCCCAGTCAGTCCCCAGCCAACTTCCATCTCTAGTTTATACACAGAGCATGATGCCATATGGCAGGGAATATCCCTTCGGTCACTTGAGGTCAACTGCCCCAGCTGGTGTCCTCTCAACTTTTTGTGCACCCCCAGCCTCCTCACTCGTGGAACGGTGTGAGGAGCAGAAAAAGCCTTGACTTTGTGTGAGCACTGCTCAGCAATAATTAAAACATCTCTCAATTATCAGCACAAATCCAGAACACAGCCCCACATTAGCTGCTATGAAGAAAATTAACCCAGAAAATCCACCCCAGTCAGAACCAGCACAATCTTAAACTGAGTTTGCTGGACTGGAAGGCGTTTGATGGTGTTGGAATTTCTACTTGTGAATGCGACAAATTTGAAGACTAAGAAACATTTTTACAGATTGCTTTAACACAGGCTTATACTTCAATACTGTCTAGCCTCACACAACATGCTGTGATTTGATTTTGTGTTATTATGATGATGTATTACAACACCAAGTAATAAAGACTGTAGCGAATTCAGATTGGAGAATCTAAACATCAGTCCTCTTGTTTGATTTTCATAAATCTCTTTCTGACCTAAGCACCTAAATATCCTCAGTCTGGTCATGATCCACACCTTGACCATATGGTCCTCTACCAGAGAACAGAATAATTCTAGGCAATTAAGACACTTGCACATATCCATTTCATCTGCAAGATCTTTGGAAGTGCAAACAAAACACTGGATGGGAAGATTTGCTAATGCTGATAGTGCTTTAGAGCACTTGATAATCTTTTTCCTGTGATAGTTATTACTGAATGGAAATCAAATGCATGCATGTTAGGACTAGTAACAGATGGCACTTCTGTTCTGTGAGGAAGAAATAGGGGCAAAGGGGCAGCAAAGTTGAACCTCCCCCCTTCCCTGTCTTACCAGGATTCATTGTGTTGCCCTCCTGTTACAGTTGGCTGTGACTCTTTCTTGTTATAAAGAGATGTCAGAAGTTAGAGAGAGACAGACGATAACCTTAAATCCTTTACTGCATTTTACCAGGATTCTGAAAAATAAAAAATAAAAAAATAAAAGCCAGCTGAGGGAGTTGGAAAATGTCAGTGAGGCATTACACAAAGAATTTGATACATTTGTTGACCTTTCTTCTTCCTCCACCCTTCTCCTCTAAGATGGATTTAGTAGTAGTGAGTGCTTAGTGCTATAAGTGCTTTCTTAAAAATAATTTAGATGCTATTGTCTGTCTGCCTGCACTTGGAAAACATAGCTGTTTCGATAAGCCCCTGCTGAAACGGAAGAAAAAGGGTTTATTGAAATGCCTCCAAAAATGCACCAAAATTTCATTCTTCCCCTTGTCTGCTGAAACCCATCTTGTTCTTGCTTTTACAGTCTTTTGTTTTATTTTTTTAATTGTACCATTGTATTCAGGGTCTTTTCATTCTTCTCCGCTATTTTACGAATGGCGTGTGTGGTATTAAGAGCTGAAGGCAGAGATGAGAGGAGAAGTGTTTTGAATTGAATAATTTGCAGGCAAGAAATAAAGCTCTTGTAAGGTGGTCCCAGGGGTACTTTTGCCATGAACACTATTTGAAATGACATGTAATCTGGTATATTTCAAAGGCAAAACATTTCCCATTCTAAAGTATCTTCCTGAGACAGGGTTGGTTTACCTGTTTCCAGAGAATAATAAACTCCACTGAGGCCAAGGAAACTCCTTCTCTCCCCTCTCAAAATTCCTATTCTTTTTCAAAGGGGCAATTGCAGCCAACAGTTTATTTCTGTCCTATCTTTTGCTGCTCTAATGGCTCAGTGCTCACTATTAATACATAGCTGAATGCACCCCTGGATTAAATACCAAGTAACAGAACCCAGCACATCCCTGTATAACACAATAAATAATGGTGTGGAGCTCTCTTGTTGTTTCTTACAACAGTGGAAAATTCAAGTCTGGTTCTTACTGACTTTTAAAATTTTAAGCATTTCACCATATAACTTTGATCTGGAAATTTCTCAATAGAAACTGTTCCTCTTCTAGAGAAATCTGAGTTCAACTGACCTTGGAATGTTGTATTAATACTCTTTCTCAGCACAATTCAGTGTTTCTAGCCTTGTTGACATACTAAAAGGCTTACACACAAAAGTCCACATTTAATTTGTTAAGGCAGAAATTTCAGAAAAGCTTTATGTTTAGAATTTTGTCCATACTTTGGTGAAAGCTTAGCTAGTCTTATAAACTGACACACTTCATCATCATCTGTGAACATATTCATATACTCTAAGGAATGTTTCTATATGTGTATGATTTAAGCTTATGATATCCAGAAGCTGTATTGCATGGTTTTAAAAGATTTTAAAATGTTTTAAATGAGGAAATTTGCCACAAATAAACCCCAAAGCTTTTGAGAAAACAAACACTGATAAATATTATAAATAATTTCTATTAATTTCACATCTGTTCCGTTCTAAAGCTTTTAGTTACAGAAAAACAAACTCATGCTTTGTGAACATTCTGAACTTACACAGATCACTGTTTCAACATTTACTTGATTTTCTCTTTAACTCTCCATGAAGAAAAATCAGGGTAAAGTGTGTCTACAATAATGACCCTACATTTTTATATTTTTAAATGTATTTTATATTTATTTTTAAAAATAAAAAACTTCAGTTACATTGATTTTAAAAATCCACATGCTTGTGCTCAAATGTTCTGTCTCTACATAGTATTTTTGCAAGTGTGGACAACATTAAATAAATTATGTTACTTGAACAGAGATACTGAAGGCTCCTGGACAGAACAAGCAAAAGAAATGGATCTGAAATGTCCAGACAGGAGAAATTTCTAAAAGTATGAAAAGTGAGAAGTTCTCTCCTCAACCTAATATCTGTGTGAGGCAGCAGAATGTCCAGGATGACTTGTGCTGTCAGTTTGCATTACCAGTCTCAGCCCTTTGAAGGACAAATTTTGTACTGTAAGTGACCCTAACGTGTGTTGCCTTTGGATCTCTACCAAATAGAAGTCATGATAAAATATTATGCCCCATAGATAGGTCTTACACCTTAACTGTTGTTTTTCATGAGGTTCTGTCAACTGTAATTCTTAATTTATGGGAACTTTGCCCAAATGTAACTTGGAACTAAATGTGTCCAGTGCTGACAAAAACTTCCGAAGAATGCAGTGCTGCTCCCCAGTAGTGTTTATCTCCTGGACAGGTCCCCTTATCAATTCTGAACTATTAGATCAGTCTGGACTAGATGCTATTACTAACAATCATGAGAAAACGTAATATTTATCATGAAATAAAAGACCTTTCTACCAAGTTAGTTAGCAATACCACTGGTCTTGGAAATGCTACCACAGCCAGAGAAATAAACCAGGCCTTTCCATGACTGCTGAGTGCTGTCACACGTTAACACGTGGACGGCATTACACCTCCAACACTCAGTGTCTGAGGAAAGTTACAGTGCCTGGCTCAGGCAGCTGCCTGGGGGAACACTCGCTGCTTTCTGAAATCAGACGTAGCTGCCTGCTCTTCTGTATTTGCACAAGTCATCAACCTTGCACAAGTATACTTAAGCAACAGATCTGACCCTACTGAAAACTTGCTAAACCTCCTCTGACCCAACCAGTTCCTAATGTCAGCATAAGGACTTCTGTTCAGCCCATTTCATTGCCTGTGTGTAATGTCACCTTCAGTGAGACATTAACTTAATTTCTTTTTTTCCTTTAGATAAATTTCTAACATATCCACTTCAGTGTGCACTGAAATATTCATATAGGCCATATGTAGGGAAGCCATCAGCAGGAATCAATTGTTTCACTCTGGGATGCTTTTCAGACACAGGAGCATTTTGCTAATACAGAATACCTAGCCAGAAAGCAGCACAATATCCTAGCTCAGCTGATTTATTGAAACTATATTTTTGAGGGCTGTTTTTTCCCTTTGGTGACTCATGTGATGTGGTGCCATTTAAACACTGGGTGTAGAACACATGCTTGTTTGAACACTTCATTATTTGGCTCAAAGTAGTACAGTATATTGTTCTGTTTAGGGAACAAGTTTGAATTTACCATTGACTCAGGAGAACTTCACAATGTATCGCTGGGTCAAGGACAGGAAGCTGCAGCAGAAATAGCTATGGAAAAGGCATCAAAAGAAGGCCACTGGGTTATACTTCAAGTAAGTCAAAGCTCTTCATTACATCAGTGCTGCACTGCGGTGTTAAAAACAGAAGCGTTTCAAAATAACATGTGCCTAGATGAAAGAATACTAAACAGCGATTTAAAACTTCCTTTGTCTTTGCCACAAGGGAAGCACATAACTTCATCTGTATATGTGAGTATCACAGAATATCACACAAAATATGAATTGCAACTATCTTGCATGTAGGGAGTCAACTAACATATTTTCCCAAGCACATGATATCTGATTTACTAATTCATTATCCATTAAAAAAAATCCTTTAGTAAATAAATGTGTAGCAAAAAGAATTGTTACGCTGTATAATCAGATGAATAGATACAAACAGGGAAGATTGCTGTCATTATGCAGTGTATTGTGCTAAACAGATGCACACAATTTTTTTCAAATATTGTGCAATATCAAACTGCTTCCTTATGTCTGGGTTTTTCTTGTATCAATAAAATGTTCCAAATTTCAAATCAATAGCTCACTGGGAGGCCCATTTTTTCCTCCCTTCTCCCCCCTCTCCCTCCTTATCTCTGAATATTTATTTTGTAGTAAAGTGGCTGGACACATTAGAGAAATTACTGAAGAGAACCAGGGAAGGAAGTCAGCAGGGCGATCGGTTTTGAGTGGGGAAACCTGCTCCTTTCCCTAAAGCACATCTCATTCCAGAGTGGATTTAGGAAACCTCCTATTCAAATGACTGATAAGCCACTACCTGTAATACTGCCTGATCATCATGCTGAACTGGATAAATTTGACCAGGCAAGCAAAACATCGCAGAAATAAAACTTTAAAAATGTGAGTATCAAACTTCTCATTTTAAAGCCACTTCAAACAGTGAAGTCACTAAAAGCCTTTACATGCTATGCAATAATAAAGCAGAATTAATTTCTTTTCTTAAAGATTTGTTCACATATCCTAGAGTGACTACACACCTATCACCAAAAAAAAAAAAAAATCAAACAAGAAACTACTTCTTTCCATTTTAAAGCATCACATACAGTTTCTGGCTAAGTACCTGTCTGTGTGCATGGGAAATGAAGAATTTGCAGTCACTACAAGTAATTACTGTAGTACAGAATAAGAATTTATTTTTGTTTCATCTAGCTTAGTTTGGTTTATCTTGAGATGCAGAATCATGTGGTTTTGTGTCTCTGGAATATCTCTTACACGTTCTGAGCATGCAGTGCACTGGAATTAGGTCTTCAGCTGAGGTAAATCAGTGAGGTTCACTATACCAATTTATATTCCTAAGGGTTTGGTGCAAAACATTTAGATCGTACGTGAGAGGAAAGCGTGGCTTGGCTGCTAGGCTATCATATTTTCCTCTGTCCTTTTTAATTTTTGTTTTGGAAGGCTTTTAACGAAAACAATTTTTCTTATTGACTCTTAAAAGATACTTACAAACACAGGTGTATATAGGTAGTAGTTACAAGCTATGATCAAAGACATGGTCAAAGAAATCAAGTATCTCTTTTGAACACAAGTCTGTATTAAAGAAAGAGCATCCACCTGAATGCTAAGAAACTCACCAATTACAGAAAAAGAATTTGCTTTTTCGGCAGTATATTCTAAAAAGCCTCTGTGAAAATTACAGAGGCTTTTCTTCTTTTTCTCTTGTATAGAATAACCTCTTCCAGCAATAAAAAAGGGAAATATCGCCAACCACCCGCGCGGCGGAGGGAATGTCACCCAAAGTGCTGACAGACGCACAAAGAAACCCGCGGCTGCAGCCACGGCCACAACACGTTTNTACCCGTGCGTACCCCGGGCAGCGCTGCGGGGCTGGGACGGCCGCCTCGGCCTCCACGGGAGGGGTCCCCCTCGCAGACGCTCGTGATAACGCTGGAGTGGGGGCGTACGGGACTCCCCACGCGGGCCCGCGCCCCCAGCACCCGCTGCCAACACCCAGGCGCCGGCGGGGAGAGTCTGTAACCCGCCCCCCGACCCGGAGCCTCCCGCCCGGGTGCCTGGGTCATTACCAGTGCGGGAGCCAGCGCGGCTGGAGCGGTGTCAGCAAAACCAAAGCGCATCTTGTACTTTCTTCCTCAGTTTCCACCCGGAGGACAGCGATGTGACATGGGCAGGAGCCAGAGGTCACAGACCTGCGGGGCTGAGGCGACTCGGCCGACGGCAACCCCGGGCGTCCGCCCATGGAGCTCGGGTTTGTGCCTGGGGAAAAACAAACACGGGCTTGAACGGGCACGCTCTGTTAACTCGTTTAAATGGCCACAAGCACACTGCTCTTCCTGAAGAATTACACCTTAAACAGACTTGGCTGTTTAATAAACCAGCCCTGGTCCCCCGCAGCGGTGACCTCTGATCCCATAGCAATGCAAAGATTTCTTGTAGTGCCGTGCCCGCACTACTGCGGCCGAGTGGCGATAATGACCAAGGGTCCGTGGGCGACAAACTATTTAGGCAAGAAAAGTCCTCTCCCACATCTGTGGGGCATTTGGTGATTATCACTGCCTGTGGCAGTGGCCATGCCTGGCGGGCGGTGGGCTCCTCACTGAACTCGGCATTTATCACATAGTGATGGGAGCAGGTAGCAAACAAGCCCCTTCCCAGCCCATGCACGCCAAGCGCGGCCGAGAGGGGTGGTTCACAGCCCCCATCCTCACCTGAGAACACATTTGCCATTTCACCTCCTCCTCCTCCTCCTCCCCCGCAGCCCTGAGCTGGGCAGGTGTAGAGAGCTCCCAGCGCCACAGGCGGGGGCTTCACACCCCCGCTGTCCCTGGGGAAGAGGCAGGGCGAGGAGGGCGGCAGGAGTGCAACAGGCCCCGTACCCGCGCGGCACCAGCCGCGGGCTCCCCCCGCCTCCCCCGCCCCGCTCACCCGCAGCGCCCCGCGCCAGCCCGCGGCCGCCGCGCTCCGGCCCCGCTGCCAGCAGCTCCCGCTGCGGGAGGAAGGAGAGGCGTCCGAGGAGACAAGGGGAACAAAAGGACGAGATCAGAAAAAGGAATAAAATAAGGAAATGTAACGAACACTAAAAACAAGAGGAGGAATTTTCCCCGTGGGGAAGAGAGAGGGAAGCGCCACTTACATGAGCTTTTTTTCCCCCCCTACAATTTCTGCAGAAATTCTGGCGATGCACGTGCTCGTTTTCCCTTTCCCATCCCACACAAACCTGTTGTTGTTTTACTTTCATTATTTCACTTTATTGCATCAGAAATGCTGAATCATAAAACAGGGGTTAGTGAAAATGGTATTTATCTTACAGAAATAAGCCCCACATTATTTTAAAGATCCCCACACTACTGCTGTTATTATTATCATCATCATCATCATGCATCTTGGCAGGTTGAAAGGTATCTCAGAAGAGTAAGAATTCAGCAGTAATTTAACATCCCACAGCAGTACTTTAAAAGCATCAAATAGCATTTTGAATTTTAAGTCAGTACAAGTGTAAATAAATGGATGTACCCCCACATGTCTGTTGTTTTTAAACTTGTGGTGATACTAAAATATTTGCCTAACAGCTTTGAGTTGTAGCAGAATTTCAGCTCATATATACACATGCGTGTGATATTGAATTAAACCATTTGTCATTCTTTTTCCATAAAAGACACAATTTGGCTCTCAGCAAACCATTTGAAATAGAAATTATGATGATGATACCACAGCTCCATTTTATTTTATGGTACTGTATTGATTTTCAAATAGACAATACATGTATTTTTGTAATGGTCTAAAAGAAGATATTCTGCCTTTTTATTTTACAATCCTTATGCTATTACTTGCTTTCATTTCAATAAAGGATGGCATTTTTCAGAGATGCTACCATAAATTGCTTCATTTAATAAGTTGCTACACAGAATAATAATGTTACACCAGAGAGCAGCACTTTGTAATTTGGAAGAAATAACATTTTTCTTTTAAAAATATTCCTGTCTCTTTATTTTTAAATTAAAATTATCTTTCTGCTGTTTTCTTTCAGAAGGATAATCTGATTATTTTAAAAATCCTCTTTTTTTCTTGCAAGCATCGGAACTTGGGTGTGACATAAAAGGGCTAATTAAAATGGGGAACAAATTAGATTAATTTCCACTGATATAATAGTGATACAAAAGTCTTGTTCTCAACAATGACTCCGTAATAGAACAATTTCATTTATGCCTAAGCAGGTTCCTTATTCTGTCTAATGAGGATTGCCAGCAGTGTCTTAGTGACAAGATTTTTATTCTTTTTTTTGACAGTTTGATAGGAAGTCGGTGCTTGCTTCAGGGTTTGCAGTCTCTTCAAACCTGGATTATGAAGGCTACCATAAAAATATGGATAAAATGCTACCTCCCCAAAGTGCCACCCGTTATGGCCTGCACCCCAACGTGGAGATTGCTTTTGTAATAACTGCAGACAACATTCTCCATATGCTATTAGAGCTGCAATTCAAATATTCAGTCACTGGGGAAGGAGTCTCCTAAGCTGTGGAAGACAAGGTCAGTCAAAACATAGAGCAGGCTTCAAATCTGTCACAAAGCAGTTTTTGCCTATGTCTATGTGTTTTTATTTGGGGGGATTTTCCTCCTATGGACACCGATTTCAATCGAATTAGATATTTTCATACCTATTTTTTTTTGCAGGGATTCAATCTGAAATTTGCAATGAGAGATCTCTTGTATACGTGAGACATAAATATATGCATTCTTTTGCACCACAAAGAAAAAAGATCTTGCTGGAACATTACAATATATTACAGCGTCGTGCCATTTAGGATCCTTTTTCAGGTTGCAAAATGCCATTATTTCCAAACTATAAGGCAGAATTTGCTTTTCTTCCTAACAGCATGGATGTGCACAGGCCTTCCACTCCTTCTCCGTTTCATAGGATAAATGCTCCATATCCTTCATACTATGACATGAAAGCATAGAAATGCTTTCACTGCATAAAGTTAAGATACACAAAGTTTATAATTTGCTTTACATTTATGCAGTAGTGGATACACAAGACACTTGCCTCATGCAACATGGTATCTCTTGAGGATGAAGGCAGAGCTAGATGACATAAAGAAAAAATCTTTCAGAAGAAAGCAAGATCAGGTATTTCATTCAAGCACCATCTGAATGATACTCACATAAACTGATTTGTTTTCCAGAATATGAAAGACTGCATCCGCTCATACATGAGGTGAGGCATTCTCTTCAAGAACATAATTTAGGTCTGAAGATATGTGTTCTTTGCTTTCCTAATCTTAGGGGATGCATGGCTTTAAATAGCATGAGTGTAGATGCCAGGAACAACAGGCAGTTGTGAGTGACACTTGGGGAGCTTATTTGTCATTTCATTTATTTAAAAACTGTGCTTTCATAAGCTGCCTATTCCAAACATGTAACTCATCTTCATATATCAAATTATTTGTTTTAATTTGTGTGGAAAAAATTATCATGAAACTGCTCAGGACACTGAAATCCTCTCTCTCTCTGCGTACTAGGAAGCAAAATGCAAGGCCTCTTATTGTGGTCTGATTCCCGTTTCAGTGCAGACATGGAAGTAAGGTTGGTACATTCTTCTCTCCTGCCATTGCAGAAATTTGTCTCCTCTGTTACAACTGCGAAGAGATCTGGTTGCTAGTTGTGGTATGTGTTCACGTGTGCTTTAGGCAATCCATAGGAGAAAAAGGAGTCAGCTGTTTGATGCCTCAAGAGACCTTCTGATGCCAAAAACGAACACTACTTTGTATAGATCCCTGATGTAACAGGCACATGGTTCAGATGGTGTTAAATGATCAACACCTTCAAAGCCATCAGTATGTGGCATTCGACTGTCATTCGGTGAAGGCCATTAACTGCAGATAAAGGTGCAGCATCAGCAACACCCAGGTCCTGATCTCACTGTGCCTCTGTGAGTGCAGTGAAGTGAGGTAAAAAGAACATCACACGTCTTTGGCAATTTTTGGTAATAATACATCTCTCAACACCAAGAAAGTGCTGAATAGCAATATATAATGTTCTTAATCATAGAAGGCCAAATTTTCATAATATCTAGCAATTTCAAACAGCAATGTACCTGCTGCACTAGCATGTAATATATGTTCAATCACATAACTGGGCAACCAAGTAGCTTCTTAGTCATCGCTAGCAATTTACACAGACAATTGTAGTAAATCCATGCAGAGCTGTAGTTAATGCATACCACTCCAAAAGTAGGTACTGAAAATCTAATTCATAGAGCTAGTTTTTTAAAGAGATCTCCTTTTTTGCCACCTAAAATTACCTTCCTTTCGATCTTTAATTCAGAGTAACAAAACATGGGCACTCAAATAGCCATTAGTGCAAGCAAGCCAGCAGAATGGTAGCTTGATTGCATGTACAATTTTCTGTGGGATATCAGAAAGCAAGTTAGTAATTTGGCCCTTTATCATTTTCTCTCTGTACATATGCGTAGGTGGGTGCTTCCATGTGTATGTATATGAATTACTATATCATATAATTACTTAATACAATTAGAGTGAAAACCCAGAACCTACACTCTTGTTTTTCTGACTTTTTAAAAAATAAATGACTCACCCCAGTGGCAAGAGCCAAAATATTCTTTACACTTGACGATTTAGCTACCTTATGTGTTTTTACTGGGGGAAAAAAAAGCCCTCTATCATTTATCATGTCATCTTATCACAGTCTCTTTGTGAGACGCAAATAGCACACTAATGTTTTCTTTTGTTAGGGTGAGTTGGCAATCTCCTCAGAGATGGAGCAACTACAGACAGCTCTTTTTTTTGATAATCTTCCTGACACTTGGATGAGACTGGCTTATCCATCAACATACAGTTGCTCAGTGGCAAGTCGAATGCCAACAGTCATTCAGTATGGATGGCACTTCATGTGCATTATAAAAAAATGGAATTGAAACGAAAGAATTTTTTTGGCAAATATCTTACCTTCTAGTGTAACTCAGAATAGCTTTTTACCACAAACTGATATTACCAGTGTTAGGAAAAGAAGAAAGAGCCTTGCATTTACCTTGCCAATTACTGCAGACTTTACAAGATTTCTCTAAAATTTGCATTCCCACTTCTTCCATGCTTGCTTGCTTTTTTCTCAAGCTGTGTGCGCTGATCAAATACATTTGACAAGTGCTGTAGCACTCAGGATCTGCTACTCAGAAGGCCAAGCTTGGTTTCTTGTGTCTTTTGGGATCAGAATTTGTAACAATAAAAGGGCACTGCTCTGAGCTCAAGGGTGAAATGATCACCAGAAGAAGTAGCAATTCACAAATCAGCTTCTGTTAAGGACAGAGAAAAGTTTCAGAGCAAGTAGTGGGGCCATCATTTTTCTGTTCATCTTAATTGAACATCTTAAGATGTGTCCATCTATCTACTCTCTATGACTGTTTCATAATACCAAAAATAAAACTTGAAAACAAAAAGAGAAAGCCATCCAAGGCTGGCAGATTATTTCCTTGCTGACATACATTCAGTTCTCCACGGGTAGCCTCCTGAGTAAGGCAAAGAACCACTGGCTGATGGAGCTAACCAGGACTCCAGAGCTGACCAAAGCACAGGAAAGCTCTGCCAAGCACAAAGACAGGTAGCGCTAGAAGGCAAAGCAAGCCCACATTTCTGAGATCAGTTCAGACTTCTGAGAGATCAAAAGTGGAAGAAGAAATCTTGTTCAGCAGAGGAGACATTGAGAAAAGCACCAGAGGTACATTGTGGTGAAGATCAATCAGAGCTTTACGGAATTAAATGCTCTTTTAGCTTTCCTTGATGGAAAACTAAACCACCATAGAGATACTGTGATGTCTGTGATAAATATATGTCCTGAAGACAGAAAGCGTTGCCTAGGGGATATAACACAGTAATGCTAAATTACAAGCTGTTTTCCTGACGGACAACACAGCTGCTTTCTTTAAAAAAATATATGGGGGATTCAAGCTGGACCTTATATTCGTGTTTGGACAAAAGAGGGTAAAAGTACCCACTGATTATACAAAAGCTGTCTTGAAGAACTAGTAGGATTTAAGGTGACAGATTATCTTTTACCATCAGGTGCAAAATGCAGTGAGTCACCAGGGAGCAAAATCACTGCTGTGAAGCAGTGTTATGCAGCTGGGCTCCAAGACAGCCTCCCTGCTGGAACACAGCATGTACGGGGAGAGACTGCAGAGCAGGTGAAAGGGAGGCACCAGAGCAGGGAGGCACCAGAGCAGATATGCATAGACAGGACTGGTGGAGTGGTCAGCTTAGCCTAGCTGTCAGTCCCCTGGTTTGGGGAGGTGAAAAAAAAAATCAACAGAGACTGAAAACAAAACTTGAATCACTGTCATGTCTAAAACCCCATAGTAATTGTCAGTAGCAGGAGCTGTGAGCTTCCTCCAGGGAAGGACATCCTCCCTGTCATCCACACTGCAAAGCACACAGAGGCCTCAGTCATCATCATAGTTTTATCCTCCCTGTTTTTAAATCCCTCTGTCTCACATATCTGCCTGACAAGCCACCATCTGAGACACCTGAAAAAACTCCTTTGGCTTCTAAGCAGCTGCCATTTTAAAGTAAGGTGGGACAGAGTGAGAGGTAAAGGGGAAAAATCAGAATACATGACAGTTTAAGCATGTTGGGCACAGCAAATGTCAGAAACAGCAAACACAAGTGATAAAATGACGGAGATCGTCAGATCACCTAATAATCTCAGATCTTCAGTTTATCTTCAAGATCCTTTTCTGTGTCTTTGAAATAAACATGAATTGTGTTAATGCTTCCCTTTATAAGCTGGCCCTATATGTCACCTGTTTCTCGTTTCTGTGGAGGAGTCGCCTCTTGTCTCTAAGCCAGCAGTCTCCTGTCTCTGGCTTAGAGACAGTCAACTATCCCCAGGGCAGATGTGTCTAGCATTTCCTAACAGCAGCATTTTAGGAAGCAGGAAGCAATACCAGAGAGTGCCAAAAAACCCCTCAGCTAGAAAGGTGGGGATGTGATGCCAGAGATCCTAAATGGGGTAAAAAGAAAAAAAACCAAGCTGATACTTTCTTTTTCAGGCCACAGATTCAACACATAGGGAAATAAAGTGTGGAGGAAAGAGAAAGATTGGAAACTTGTGTCACAGGTCATCCAGCTTTCTGGAAATCTGGAAAAGACCAACAGTGGAATGCCTTAACAGAGGCAAAAAATGTTTGGGTTCTGGGCTGTGACTGCATTGTCAGGCAATGGCTGGAGCAGGCTGAGGTGAGAGCAGCAGTGAATGAGGATTTGAAAGGAGACATCACATGTAGAGGGGATGAAGTGAAGTGGCATATAAGGAGCAGAGGAAGGTGGGGAGGGGGGGCAGGAAGGCACAAAATATGTGATCTGCCAGAAGAGGGGATGTTCATTCCCTCTTTGGAAGATATTCATGATACACAGATACAGGCTTAGAAACTATTCCATGAAAACTCAGGGTTATGGCACTGACTCCCTCACAGGCTAGAAGAATATATGCTTGAAAGGAAAAGGCCTTCAGGGTAGGAGGGTTTGTTATTTGGGGTTTTAAACTGACAGAATCTGCTGCTGACTTGTAAGGTGGGGAGGTATTAACTCCTGAGAAGGAGGAACAAAAGGCAAGGATTGCGATCCTGAGAGAAAAGACAAGGAGCATTGCAAGTAGAGGTGGGCTGGTCCAGAGGGGGGGGTTAAGGATATTCATCGAGTGCTTTGAGCTGAAACATGCTGTGTGTTCGCAAAGGTGTCTGTCAGTCAAGTCGGGGAGCAACATTATGACAACCTCTCTTATAGGAGCAGCAAAGACCAAGATTTTATTCCCTGCAAAGCCAGCCAAGAAATTACTGAAATGGCTGTTTTAACAATCAAAGCTAACAGGGAGAGAACAAAAGAACTCCAGATGCACTTACACACACATACATCCGTCTATCCATGTCCTATGGCCTCTGATGAGCCAACTTCCACTTAAACAAAGTCTCTTACATTGGTGAGAAAACAGGCAGAAAATTATTTTGCTGCTGTAAAACTTCGTTTCAGGGAGGGGTGCAAAAGGGGTGTAACTTGCATGAGAATTTCTGAGTACTGTTAAGTCTAATGCACGTGGAACAGCAGAAAAGAGGTTAGATTTCTTTTGAAGGAGCCACTCTTGTTTCCTGAATACCAACTTGCTGTCTTACTGCCTACCTCTCAAAGCACGGCTGCTGCCATGGCTTCTTGAGACAGACAGGCTCAGGTTCCAGAGGGGCTGTTCTGAAAACCCACAAACACACAATATTGCTGCACTTGCTGTTATTCACTTGTCAGTATTTAATTAACAAATACAAATGCAGAACTGTGCTGAAATCAAAAAAAGATTTCAGTTTGGAAAAAACTTTTAATATGAGGAAGTTGATTGTTAAACAGACAGAAATTTGTTGTTCAGCTGCACTCAAAACACAAGAAAAGGGAAAAAACATTAATGTGTGCCAGGGCAAAAGCACCACTGTCTTGGCAAGAAACAGAAACATTTGCAAGCTTCTGAGTTAGTATTTGAACAATGGGGAAGAAAATGAACTAGAAAAACTGCCTGATGGGCTGCTGAGAAGAATCTTCCTCCCCCTGCTACACACACTGATTTTTGTGTTTTCTTATATCCAGATAAGATGGACTGATGGTACAACAAATAATATCTGACACAGGAGTTATACAAAAACTATGGCATCAAGAACAGAATTTACAGTGGCCTGCACTCCTTGAATTCAATGGCAATCAGATGAGCATCAAAAGTGTAATCAACTACCACTATTCCATTCTACCAGAAGATACTGAAAACTCTATAAGCTTTTGCACACAGTTGCTATCCCAGTATAGGCTGATACAAAATAAAAACCAAAACACTGAAACCAAACCAAGCCCTGAATTCCTGGTTGAAGATGAAAGTGAGAAGAAACCTTAAGCCTGACTTCAGACATCTGAAGAAACAGGTTTTCCAGTGTTTGCTTTGGTCATTTTCCCTATGGTTGATAACTTTAATAAATTACCCTTAACCCTTCATCAGAAGTCTGCCCTTCTTCAGTTTTGTCCCAAGTTCCTAGTCAGCAACTTCTCAAATTGCCCTTCACATTTTGGAGCTATTTTCACATTTTGCAGATGAGGGTCAGAATTCCCTTTTGCCAAGCTATGCATTAGTATTTCCTTTTAATCCTTTTCCTACACAAAACAAATTTCTAAATATTGCCTGTGACAAAGTAAATATTTCTAAATATACATACTTAACTTGGAGCTGGTGGGAGGTAGGGCTGCAACTGTTTGCAGCCCAGGAGCTTCACTTTACTGGATCCTTCTTAGCGGAGCAGGTGCCAGGTCAGTGTGCGCACACACAGAGCATTCTGGATAACCCGTGCATCCAGGTCCTTCCCAGCACTTGTGATTCCTGACCTTCTACACCCAGTTTGCTTCTAAACACTTTGAAAGCAAGAGCACCCTATTCAAACACTCAGTGTTCCAAGTATTTGCTAAGCAGTACATTCTATTAGTGAACACGTTCACTGCAGGTTAAAATTCTCAGACGCAGATGATACAATGCACTGAGAAGTATTGGCTGGGGGAAAAAAGCCTGTCATACATAGCAGGGCTACTGATAATGTGCAGTGTATTACACTACAGCAAAAATGAGTAACATCAAAGCTAAACAGGAATGATTTGTATGGTTGAGACAAGTAGAATAAAATAAGTATTTTAACTAAGTCAGTTTTTAGGAACACCAGGCACAGGTTAATCCTTTATAAATATGTTCACGGAGTACATTAGACACCAGCCCGCCTACACAAAATGAATGCAGCACACACTCTGATGTATTACAGAGGCAGGATAAATGAGGGAACTCTTCTGTGTTTGATCTGGTTCTGCTCTGTAATTCAGAGATACTGGAGATGGGTGGTGAGTTTCTCATTGATCCCAAAAGAACCAATAATGTTGAATCCTGTGAAATGTAAGCTTTGTAGAGGATTGGAAGCAATGCACGAAGGACATTGTAGCTTTAGGGGCATATTCTCTTCTCTGGAATGTGTGTAACTGGCATTCACAAGAGTCATACATATCCTGGGGAAACTAGACCCTGTAGCTTAACAATACTTAAAATGCATACCTAGCTCCACAGGCAATTATATCACTCTCATGGCTACGTCTGCATCCAGTTATCAAAGGATAGATTTCCAGCAGATAATAAATGAACCTGCAAATGACTATCCTCAGAATTTTGAAACAATGCTAAATTTGCCACATATCAGCATTTAAAAATGCAGCAGAACGAAGCCAGAATATCAATCCAAGCCTAAGATATTTAGATAGAAAACACAGAGCCGGAAATAATAAATTCAATTCCCTCCCACACCCCCCATTCTTTCCAGCTTTTTAAACCACTTACTCCAGTCCTTGCTTCTCTGAACTGTATTTTGCATGTGGTGGAGGTGTTAATCCACAGTTACCGCACATCAGGGTTGTGAATTTTAGCTAATGAAAGCTTTTAAAGGCACAATGAAATGCTCAGATGAAAGGCAACAAAGAAGTGCGAAGTATTATTACAGCCTAGCCTAAGTTTTACTGAGAGCATTCTTATACAGGATGGACACAGCATAAATATGTATTACAGATGATAACCTCCCTGTAAAGGCTAATTCCCGCCCCTGAAGCTGCCAGAGGCAAGGGGTGGCAGTCTTATAAGACTTAATAAAGTCTCATAATGTTTTCATCCTGTTCCTACCCCCAGGAACTGGAAGAGACCCCCTGTATACATCTAAATCCTTAATGAACTGCATGTCCATCCCGGCATATTGCTGGCACAATTAGATCACAGGGAGTGCAGACTGGGATAGTTCAGTGAACACTTAAAGGCAGAGGCAAACATAGGAAGGACAGCAAATGCTGTAGCCCCAGTTACAGAAGCTTGGGATACAGTAAGTTTACAGCGTGTGTCTATATGCTGTCTGTGGGAGAGGTAAGCAAAGGGACAGAAATCTACTTGGCATTTTCCTTGCTAATTTTTGCTAAAATCCAAGTAATTGTGCACGACATCAAAAAGGAGCAATTAACACAGTCTGTATTTTGCAAAGGTGAGAAAGGGATAGCTGTCATCAAGATGTGGATGAAAGCACCAGTAACTCATTTGGAAAAGAACTAGCACCAGAATAAATGCACAACAGCTTACCAGGCAGAGAGAGGACAGGATCTGCTGCTCTGAAAGATGGTTTGATCTGTTACGATGGGAATAAAGTCTTCAGTTTGAAAAATATTATTCTGCTTCCTGGGTCTGCAAAAGCGAACATTGTTCTAAAGCCTGCATCTCTCTGATCAGCTGCCCTGTTTCACTGATCATAGTCTAAGTGATCCGTAGCCCCCTTCTTTTTCTGCCTCTGTTCAGATAAAAGATTGCAGCTTCATTTCAGTTATTATTTGCATGTTTTTCTTAACAGTTTACTCTCAGCAGCTTCTGATTTAACCTTACGTGTTCTGTAGTTTGGGAAAAGACTAGAAAGATAATTTTTAGATGGGTACCTAACATTGTCAAAGTAATGGCAGGCACTTCACGTATGCATCTCATGTTCCACCCTTTTGGTAAATGTATTCTAACACTCTACTTACCTGCTTTAAAAGGACTGGCATGTTGAACCAGCTGGCCTTTTTCCACCGCTATAGCTTTTCATGTTATATTCTGCTCCTCCAATTTCTGTATTTTCCCTGCATTTTGCAAGACAAAATGCAGAAGTTTAAAGGCACATAATGTTTATGTGACAAAATCTTGCTGCTAAGTACAGTATTACTGAGGGATTCGTTTAATGCAACAGCATAATGTAATTTAATTATAGTAATAGTGCACAGCAACAATCTTACTACTTATGTCAGATTGTGAGATATTGTCTCTTAAAAGCTTCATCATTATTATTTAGTTTTTGTATTTTGTTCCACAGTGCCCCCCCTCCTTCCTCCACATATAGTAAATTAATTTCATAGGTGTAGAAGAAGAAACATTAGGTAAATTGCTCCCATTTTGCACTAAGAATTCACAATACTAACCGAAAACCTATTTTGCATCATTAGACAATAGTCAGCCTATGATGAAAGCTTGTAGCCTTCTGGGCAGTAAGTCCTCAGACCTGCATTCTGCAGTTAAAACCCGAAACAAACATTAAAAAACAACACAGGCAAAAAACCAAATAGGAGCATTCCACCACGTCTACCTTTTGTATTTACCTGAGAGCTTTTACTGGGGATTGACCCAAAATCCTGTGCCATTCATTAACTATTTCTACATTCATGTAAACTATTGTAGTTCAGAGCTCCAGGTTTTTTCAGCCCACAGCTTCCACTGATATCAGCTGTGGCAGACAGCAATTCTGAAAATCCAACCCACAATAATGCCTATTTCTAAAGTGTTTTCTATCTGAAGACCACAGAATTTTCTATCAGTGTTAATTTAGCCTCCAGAAAGACAGAAAAATATATCTTCAGCTAGCACAGCTGTATGCAAAGTGAACATCTGTCCATTGCCAAATTCAGTTTAGCTAATAATAAAAAAACCCACACTTTATTTTCTTTTGCAGACAGGATCAGACTGCAAGGGAAAGCCTGGGGAGGAGAGGATTTCCGTGCTTTAAAAAGAGAAACAGGGGAAGACTGAATTTCCTAAAGTCACTGAGGAAACGCGTGGCCGCGCTAGGAAGAGAACTCAGCACTCTGTCAGCAGAGACACCATCTTCACAGCCAAAACCAGGTGGTTTTTCTCTGCAGTGGGACATAACAGCACAGACAGAGTAGGTCTGTGGATTTTGTGGCAATGAAGTTAAATAAGGTTAATTTCTGGGTGGCTGAGAGGTTTTGTCTTTTTGTAATTGCATCATGGCAAAAGCTCTTCTTGTTGTATTTCAATAACAAGAAGCCAGGTAATGTGAATTAGCCAAACCAGTGCAAATCACTGCTTTTTAGAGGGGGTAACAAGATGTACCCTTTTCTTGAAAGTATGGAAACTGCAAAAATAATCCTGCTGTATGCTGACCTGTTGCTTTTCATTTCCTAGCTTGCCCAAGGCTTTGTGTGTATTTTCAGTGTATACATTTATTTAGGTGTGAGGCTAAAGCCACAAAGGGTCTTGGGCTCAGCCCTGTAATGCTTGACTCTTAGGGGCTCTTTCAGCTTAAGAGACTCCTAGCTCCACAAAAGCCAGCATCTCTGCATCTCTGTGTGCAAAGGACCTGCCTTTCTGCTTCTTTCAAGGGTTTTGGAAGATGACTTCAGGGTGAGTGGATACACTTCTCTCCCCTTTTGACTTCACAATGTGTATGAATGTGTGGAAGTATCCATGCCCAGTGGCTCCTTCTAGTACAACATACCAACATAAGGAGTAAATAACTCGAGCTAGATTTCCCCACTCCTTTTAAAGCCTCACCAGTGTATTTAAGAGCAGCTCTGTGCTGTGAGAGATAAAAATGCACAGCCTTTTTCTATTTGATTTTGAGTAGATGTTTCAATCCAGAATCAATCTTCTGCAGCAAGTATTTGCTAAAACCTAGCCAATTCACTGTTTTACAATACCAAAGGCCACCCGTCACATCTACGGCACCTTTACAGGCTACAGATAGAAACATAATTATATGCCAATTCATTTTTGCATTAATTTTGGCATGCAGCAGAACCCCTTTCTCTAGCCAGTCTCTGTTACTGCAGCAACACCCTGTACCCAGCACAAACCTGGACTTTGATAGAAGTGGCACCATTTTTACACCTTTATGCCCTGGTGTACTTCATACTGTGTACCATTTGCTGCCAAAAGCCTCTGCATTCAATAAAGCTTTGTCTCAGCAAAAAAGAAATCCGGGTCAAACTCCCCTGCATCAAAGCAAGCTGGTGGGGGATTTCAACCTTTGTCTTAGCTCTGCATCTTAGGTGACTCTTCTGAAGAAATAAGGGCACTAAGAAAATATTGTCCTCTTTGCTGTGTTTTGCATGGAACTTTATTGCAACTGGAAAGCAAGAAGCTGTTCCCAGCCTAAGATCTACTACAGTAAATTAGGTCACTTCAGCTGCATTTGTAGCAAGACGATGTACAGAAGTCTGTTCCTCCCATTGATAACATTGTTCCCTTGCCTATAGGTGTCAGTTTGGAAACAAACCTAGAGCTACAATCCATTTAAAGTGAAACTCATGATTATTAGCCTCTCTGCTATTTCTTTTTCCTCTTTTTTTTTTTTTTTTAAATTTTTTTTTAGTTTAACCATTCTGGTGCAGTGAACAACTTCCGCGCTGCTGTGAGCTTGACTCCTAGCCTCAAGATCTCACCCTCCCTAGTGTTGTCTGGATATCAATTTTTTCAACCCCCAGTCCTTCCTCACAGGTAGGAAGCACATCACAACTCATTAGTAATTTACTGCTACAGTAATTTTTATAATTACTGCCAGGAGGCCTCATTAAATTTGATCTAATGAATAAATATTGTATTTTTCAACGTGATTACCAGAACAGCTTAAGCTGTGTGCCATAAACAATTATTTTCTTCAATATGCAGTATGTCAGTGAGTATTGATTTTTATTTTGTAAAGAATTTACTGTATTTCTATCCATGGCTATTAAGTAATAAATAGCCAACCCTCTGAAGCCTCAATTGCCACAGAGCAGATAACAAAACAGAATTTGGGGTATCTGTTGCAAAAAGTAAAATAATGCACATTAGTGAAGATAAAGGGTTTGTCTGGAGGTTAAGGAGGAGTGCTACAATGTGAATGTCTCTTCTAGCCCTCAAGAAAGCAGCCTGCTCTAGTCTGGAGTCTGATGTGTAAGTCAGTGATATCAAAAAAATTTAGGATTTATTAGCAGGATAAAACAACGCATTTTATCTGAGAGAGCTAACACATGAACAAACAATGATGCCTTATGTTTCATTTGCTTTTAGAGCAATTGCTCAGATGGAACATTCTTCTAACAGGTTTAAGAAAAATAAAGAAATATACAATATGCTGAACATGAACCTATAGTTCAAACTGAGGCTGCAAATTATATTTACTTCCCAGCATCATTTACTCCTTTTTTTCAGCAATTGCAGACTTTAGCAAACAAAACTGTAACAAAACAGTGAACTGTAACAAAAGGCATGCATTGGCAATGTCTTAGGACATACATCAGAGGAGCTCAGGACCAGAAGGAAACCCTTTACATTTTTGTCAGGTGAGAATGTTTTCTGCGCCTCCAGCTATATTGTACCATATTAGATAGATCCAATTCCCTAGCTAAAGCACTACTTAAATAATTTTAAAATAAATTTATCTACATCAGTAAATAGTACTGCTGTCTATGCTATCAGGTTTTTTTGTTTAAACAAGACTTTCATTTAGGGCAAAAGACAAAGGGGTGTGGGTAAACCTAGGGTCACTAGGGGCAACTCATGTATCCAAAAGGACTTTTTCTTATTTAATGGACATTTTTGAACCACATTTTCTGCATTTTGTCCCTTGATGGTTAAGTTTAAGGAAACCTGTGGAGCCTTGAGATTGTTAGCTCAGTCTCCCACACTCAGTCTCCAAACTCATGGCCTCCACTAGATTTCCCTGGGCTGAGCAGTGCATTTACCAAGCTGTAACTGTGTCACCAGAACAGCCTCTCTGGCTCTCACCAACACACAAACATTACCTCCAAGTAAAGCACAGGCAATTAACTCTACAGAGGACCTCGGGACTTAGATCCACCTTAGTAGCTACTTCACTTAATAACACTTCTACTTCAAGACACTTAACATTTGCTCTCATAAGGCCCCTTTATACCCAGGTTTCTGTTGTGACAGATGTGAAGGAACCTCAGCCTCACCAACACTGGATCAAAAATACCTGTGCTTCCAGATAGGCTGTCAGACAAAGCATAACCTCCCTCATGTTACCAGTGGTGGGAGCTGCTGAATGATCTTTACAACAAAGCAACTACAAGACAGATTCTCTCTCCTCTCTTTATTTTTGGTGCTCCATGTCCCAAAAACAAACTAATCACAGCATTGCAGAGCTCAGTACCACCACAAGTTAAGCACTAGCAACAGTACCCTGGTCTGACACCTCTAGTACCTCTCTTGGCTGCAGCAACTGTTTTCTGAGGGAAAAAGTCAACATGGTTTAGGTGCCATGCAAACACCAAGAAAGCATTACTCAGAAATTGAGGCAGAAAGAGCTCGAGGTGGTTTTAAGTGTTCAGAGGAGTTGAATGTTTCGTAGAAACGAAGCCACTTACAAAATCCATGTCTTCTTGCATATTATACAGCAAGCCATGGCACACTGGGAAGTGCAAGAGAGCTCCAGCGAGGCTGGCTGTTGCACTACGTATTAAGGAACTCTAAGATATGGCAGGAATCACATTTCCTTGTGGATCCCAATATGTTAAAAGTATAATGTGGTATCTGTACCAGGGAAAACAGAAGCTACATTTCAGCAGTCAGGCTTAATTAGCGAGTTAGTTAAGCCTGACATCAGCCAAACTTGTTCATCTCATTCATAACTTTTCTTCAGAACTGGAAAGAAAAGTAGAAATCAAAAGCTAGACATGAGATTTTATAAACTGGAAAAACAGGTGGGAATAAAACCAATGGTACCTAAGAGACTACAATACTCTCAACTCCCGTGCATTAGCTAGAATGTAAAATACACTTACTAGTGAGTATGTCAAAGAAATAAACTGACTCTATTTGCAAGGAGAAGGGGTGTGTGCCTCCAGCCTGTGCTTAGTAGGTACACAAAAAACCAGAACAGCATTATTCCTTGCTGTGGGTAAGTCTGCACGTCTTGATGAAAATTAATTGTAATCACATTAAGAACATTCAAGTGTTAATTTTTTTCCAAAGCAGGCTTTAGCTATGTGAGTGAATGGAGTTTTGGTCTTGCAACTACAGGAAAAGTGACTTGTTTAAGATCATACCAGCAGGCTTTGACAGGACACTGTATCTGTATTCTGTAATGGGCACATAGATATCATATATACAGGTATATTTTTATTTACTGGAGGTGTTTTCAGAGCTTTGTAGTATAGATGCTGTTTTCTAGCCACACCAACCATTTAAAAACTGGAAGTTACTTCTCCCAGAAAAAAAATAGGATTAAATCAAAGCATTGCAGTTCCTCACAACAAAACTCTGTGCTTGGTTTCCAATACTAAAATTGTAACATCACAACTTTTTCATAAGAATTAAATGGAAAGAGAAATAAAGGGGGAAGAAAAAGCTTTAGAGTGTTAACTCTCCACGGCAGGAGGAAGCCAGCATGGGCATTGAGCTCAGCACACTCATTCCCTTCTCCCTGCTGAAAGGGACACAAAAAGAACTCTGGCTAAGCATTTATTTTTCTGCTAATGTGAAAGTTTTCTTTTAAAGAGGAAGCAGATTGAACAGAGCACGAGAAAAGAATTTGACTCTGGCTTATTTCCAAAGGGTTTTTTTTTTTTCCCTGATGATTCACTGTTATCACTTGTATTCACATTACAACTAGCCTCAAAAAGAAATACCCAAAACCGAAACCAACCCCCCAACACACCCAACAACAACAAAAAAAATTCACGGCACAAAAGCACTAAGAAATAGAATCTTTCCTACTGCTAAATTCTGCTAATAAGCTGTACAAGAAGAAAATCATGTAAGATAAGCATGCCTGTGTTCATTCATGTTTGAGTAGGAACATTGCTAAGCCTCTATATCTGGAACTTTAGAGCACATCTAAAAATGGTGAACCTCCAAGGTGTTAAACAAAATGGTGGACACTGCTTGAACTGGAACACTTGTTTTACCTCAGCTATATAAAGTAGAAACCATCTAAGTATCTCCCAAGTCTAAAATGTTTAAATATCGAGTATAGTATTTCCAGTAGTTTTATTTTCAAACAGGAGTTTGTTTGAATATCCAGAGGAGAGCTAACTGCTAATTCTCTGAAAACATGAACAGTAACAATTTTTATTTGTGGGAGAGCTCTCACCCTCGGTCCTAGTGTCAGTCAGTTGTGAAGCTTATGTAGCAATTCACAAACACACCACTTTTACATGGAAATTCAAGCTAAAAAGAGGTAAGGGAAAAGCCAAAAGGAGAGCTGGTAGGGTTGCTTTGTTATTGTGTATGTGATTAAAAGAAAATGAGGATGGTTGCCATAGGCTTCTGTTACTTGCACCTCTTGACACCACCTAGCACAAATTTCATTCTCCGTGCCTGCTGTTATATTAAGAGACAGGAAAGGATATAAAGCTGGCTTGAGCCCAAACACAAATTTGTAATTTCAGTTACATTTTATATCTGCTTTCAGGGGTAGATATAAGTTTTACCTGTAGACATATTCCAAGGGAAAGACTGTATCAGTAGGTTTCAACACAGCTGGAGCCACACTTCAACCTTTTTTTTTTTTCCTAGTCCAAGTGATCAGTACAAAAACTACTAAAGTACTACTACCGGAGACAGATGCAATGCCTTCTTACCTCATCCTGACCATACCATGACTTCTGGTTTATTTTTTTCACATAACAGTGATGCCTTTTCTTGGTCTTAAAATCAAGAGCCAAACACGGTTAGAGGGGAAAAAAGGGATTTTACCTTGGTATTTATTTTAAGGATCCTTGGTGCACTCCGTCCAGGTGGAACACACTGGAATGCACATCCAAATGCACACCGAAATGCACCCCCACAATAGTTCAGGTATAACATTATAGGCTTTACCAATTAACATATCTATCAAAGATTCCCCAATGAGAAGCTGAGTGAACCCCCCTCCCCGAGGAACTTTCCCCCTGTATCTCAGTTTACAAAATGTGTTCCAGAGAAGACCCTAGTGTCTGAGGCTTCTGAGATGTTTGGTCTCCTGGCTTAATGGAATATTGGGTCTATGCTGGTTATTGAACCTGAAGAATTAGAAGTATGTGGGCTAAAAGGCCCTTAAGCATACATAAAAATTATATAAAAGAATATATAGAGTGAGTATATATAAAAAGCAAAAAAAGCATCATGGCATCAACAGAATTGTCTGCCATCCTTGCAACAAGAGCTTGATCAATTCTAGCTGGAAGAAAGCCTGTACCAAACAGCAACAAGATCTGGTTTAACATGACTGTATCTCTATGCTCTAGACGTATTTTCATACAGATTTCAGTACTCACAACTTCTTGTAAGTATCAGTCACAACAGGATTCCTAGTTCCCCTCTCACCTTCCATTTTCAGGACTCCTATCTCTAGCACTGATCATTACATTTTTGAGTTCAAACATACAATTTCCCTACCGTTTCACACGTTCAAAGGGTTTCTGGGGTTTTTGACACCCTTTTAAGGAGACCCAGGCTTACTACTTGGAAGGAGAGTGAGACCCAGTCATACAAGTGTGGTGCTGTCCTCTCTCTTTGGCATTTGGAGCCCCTGCACTCGTGTATCTACAACAAAGCCCAGGTTATCTGGGTGCTGGTGTTTAGGACCCCACAGACTGACTAGCCTCTATTTGACAGTTTTATCTTTTTATTCACTTGTAGTTGCTTTAGAGGCCAAGAACATGAAAGAACAGTAGGCAGTGTTTCCAAAACCTCCCCACTAGCTCATGCCATTAGCCATGCAAGAGCTGCACTCACAGAAAGGAATAAGAACTGGATTATGCCAGCAGAGGTCAGTGGGTGAGTCTCTTGCCCTGAAAAGTTTCAGATACAGTGTATTACAGATGGTTTCAAAGTCAGCTGTGTTCCCTCACCCTGAAACTCTTCAAGCCAGTCTTTAACCAGATGCCACGATTTTGCCTTGTTTCATTTCATTTGCCTACTGTGGCAACATACCAAAGCATCATCGTCATTTGCTATCTCTATGCTTTCCTCTTCAAAATACATTTTTAGGTTGTTGGCAGACAAAATGAAGGTATATCAGCACATGAGGCTAGGAAGGAAGAGGGGTGGTTTCCAAAGTCAAAATTCCATTGCAGTTTCCTACACTAATATAACTGTTTAAGCAGCCAAGTGTGCTGCTCTGCCATGTTTACTGTATGCTACTTCAGCCTGTGAAGTAACACTGCCAGGCTGGTTTTTTAACTTACATATAATGAAAAAAAGCTTGTTTAATTGTTAAGGAAGACAAAAAATTCTTTCTCAAGATTTGAAGAGACCTAAATGCTTCAATGCTTGGCTTAACTAAAAAGCAAGTGGAATGGGGAAGGAGCAAATAACATACATATTAATATATACCAGCCAAAAAAAATCTTCTGATAATAAGGAAGTTATGGCCAATTTAATCAGTATATACAATATATTCATTATAAATTATTATACCAGCTTAAAAAAAGTTTTATCAGACCTATGCACAAGATCACCTGGCTCTAAATCTGAGTAGTGAGGGAATGTCAACTCATGCAGCCTTTTTCAATAAATCAGTAATCATTCTACCTCACACATGAGCTTCATTCTATTGCTCTTCCTTACACAGTGATACTCTATTTCCATGTATCTTTGTTTTTTAAAGCTGATAGGACCTTTTCCTCTCAAGTTTCTTAAATTGCTGCTCATTCACTGCACTTATAAACCACGAGCTCATTAACTATTTTTCAAGTCCACATCAACAGCACTTAAGTAGCTGTGGTACAGGGGCTTGGGGAAAGGGGTGTAGAGACACCTCAAAATCATCATCTAAAACAGAAACTAACACCCTACAGAATTTGTAAATACAAATTTATTCTCACATCATCAGCAGTGCGATGAAAGGCACATCTAAACACAGCTTTTAGATGAGAGTAACAAGGTGAGGATTTCACCAGTAAACATCTGGGACAGCTCAGTCACTCTGCTGGATCACTTCTTTCCCATTTCCTCTCACTACAGGCCAGTTTTGTATAACCTGCCACAGCCTCATACAACTCCTGTCTCTACACCCAGGGCACAAAAGCAGCACAAGTGTCAAAACCAGTCTTCATCATCAGCCTGCAATCAAAGCCCCTCAGGTGATTCTCTGCTCCAGGAAAGAGCTCCTGAGAGGCTACTTAAGAGCTTGTTTGTAAAAGAATAAATAAATAAATAAATTTAAATGGCAGCCACATTACTCCAACTTGTGTCCAAAATTTTATCCTCATCCTTGTCAGCTCAGGATGTAGGCATCTGGTTTAAAAACAAGTAGAGAAAAAGCAGAAGGGTAAGCACACAGCATGCATGCCTAGAGCCTGTATCGAGCCTGAAATAAGCACTCTGTATTTTGACCATCACAAGTCAGTCATCAGGTACCAAACAATTCAATCCAAGCAGCATGAATATCAGAGCAAGCCTGGTTCAGGAACACAGGGCCAGAGGCAATAAGATGTTCAAGTCCCACTGCTCCCCCTGGTATTATGGGAACAACCAAGCCCTTTACTTCACAGCGTAAGTTCACCTGAAAGTGGTAAAATAGAAGTATGGCTCCAACAGGCTTTTTAAAAACAGTTCAGATACAAATGTTCTAAAGCTCAAAATCTTTATTTTCAAAATAAAAAATTTTGTACAGAACAGTGTAGCTCTGAGTAAATCTAAATACAGCAGTCTCTGTAATATAACACAAGGGTCTGCTTTTAGCACGGTACTTTCACACTCTAGCAATCAGAAGGCAAGCCAAGCAATTAGGAGGAAAAAAAAAACCCAACCACTTTTATCTGTCAGAACACGTATTTCTAAAATGAGTTCCTTCTTCACAAAATGTACCTAGAGAGAAGAGCACTCTCCACACCTCAGATTGCACAGCTATTCACACTGTAAAAACAGACGAAGAGAGGACAGGAGATTTTCAATAGGAGAGATGATTTATGAAACAGAACTGCAAGTCTGAGACATAAATATCTGTTGTTTCTAAATTCCTCTCTCCTCCCCTCCCACACACACTGATGCAACTCCCAGAAAGGTATGAACTGTGGATCATTTTGTATACACGCACTGCAAATACTGTGCAAGCAGGGAAGTGTAAACCCATGTTGACTCTTCTACTATTCAACTGTACATTATTTATAACATTACATTCTAAACCTTATACAAAGCTTACACAGTAGTTTCCATAACCAAACTAAGCACATTTACACACTTTGTGGTTCTCTGGATGCAATTTTCACGGCACCTTCTTTTCTACAACACTGAGTACAGGAGACCCCATGTACTCCACATATCAGAATTCTTCAGCTCCATTTCTGCTGCACTTACATTTCACAAATGTCATGTGAAAGAACCTTCCACAATCACACAGAGCCAGATACAGAAACACGCATTGCCCTTTTTCCTGATAACCAAATTAAACAAGCTACCACCTTTCAACCACTTGAAGCTGGCCAACAGCCACATGAACTGCCACCCCTCTGCTTGACCAAGCCCTGGTCTGGAAGTATCCCTCTTCCCCAGGACCACTGCTGATTCTGCAAAGTAGTTCTGCAGCTGCAGCAAGAACAGGGAGAAGAGAGTCCAGCAAAACAGTTATTTAACACATGAAGCATTCTGTTTTAGACAGTGGTCACTACACAATGTATACCAGTACAGTCACAGCACACAGCACTTCACCAGTAGGCAATGCTAGTGCTGTGGAAGCTTTCGGCAGTGGTCTTCTCTCATCTCAGCAAAAACACAAAGTGCCACATCAAACAGCTTCTACTGCATTTTTTCATTCAGGGAATCTCCCTTGAAATGGCCAGGGTGAACTTTTAGTACTCTATAAAACCAAATATTAGTGCTTGGAGACTGCTCAGCTGCAACTTATAGGGCTTCCTTTTTGAACTTAAGAACATGCTATTGTTTCAGACAATTCTACAATTCCATTTGATCGTTAAGTGTCTGTATTGCAGAACCTGGCAATTTCTATCTTTTTGTAACCAATTTTGGAGCATAAGTAAACCTGCAGCAAAGATCGCTGCATGAGTGAAACTCGTGGCTTAAAGCCCCATCTCCTTTCAGGAAGAAAAAAACAAGTTACTATCAAAAAAACAAGGACTGATGCAATCTGATTTGCAAAGTTGTTTAAAGAGAAAACAACGGCCTGTGGGCGAAGACCTTCATTCAACAGCTTTTCCAACTATGATTTATCCTGAAATAAATGAAAGGTTTTTATCCTTTTTTTACCCAAAAGGAGAGGGAAGCAAGGAAGGCACTTTGTTATCTCATTTGATTAAACAATTCACTGCAGGCAATAATATGATGTTGGTGAAAGAGTATGTAATTTAAAGGCAGTCACAGCTTCAGTCTTCCATTCCAAGTTCTTGTTTCAGACTGAAAGACAAGTAAAAACATGAATCAGCTTGTAGCAGAACACTGAAAACTCTTTAGATCAATTAGTGGAAGCCCTGACAATACACACTGAGGTTGAGAGCTAAAAGGCAGAGTAGAGTGGATGTATCACTTATTTCAGGTAAGAACCAGTGTATCAGAAAAATCATAGGGCAAAATCTCAGATTCTGGAGGCAACACAGACTAATCTTGAGATTTACCTGATGAACTAGGATGTGGACATCTCTGCCCTCCCACTTTGGAGATGCTTATCCCACTGAACGCAACCACGTCACTGACACAATGGCATACTCACCTTTTTAAGTAGGCATGGACATTGTCAAAGCCGTGGTACTTGGCCAAATAGACCAGGACACCTGTGGCACATCGGCCGTCTCGCTGTCTGCAGAAACTGCAGTTGCAGATCCCACGACAAGGTGGGCACCTCCACGTCTACACAGAGAGAGAACAACAAGCCCTTTCAGCTGAGATGCTGTGCCAGATGTAACTCACACCCACAACTTAGAAGAGTGCCCTACTCCACACTGAGTTCTTCAGTGAACATCAGCACTGCATAGTTGTCTAAACCAGTGCAAGACTACAAATTCCTCAGTCTGTGGGGGATTAAACTCTCTGTTGCCTGCCTTGCACACAATCACAGGAAGCATTCTGCTCTGTTTAACTCCTACATCACAGCCCACAACAGCAGCACTTTGTCCATAGTACAGCTCCTTTCCATAGGGCATTAAGCACTAATGCAAGGCAAAAGAGAACACTGTTCTGATGGTCAAACACAAGAATATTTCAGCTGCTGCTCTGTTCTCATACTTTACTCCTGCAAATAACACTACAGAAGTAGTAAATACAAGTTCTACACAACACAGTTCTATGATTCAGGGTGAATCAAGCCAGGACTGCATGATGCACTACAGCACTGTAAGCAGTTCTGTTCAAACTCCTGCTGTCAGTGACCAACACCCCTGGCTGTGCAAGTCAGGCACAATAAACCACCCCTGAGCACAGCCTTACCGGGTCCAGCAGTGCTGTTCTGACATCCTCCCCGTATCTGTTGCGGAGGCACGGCCCACAGAACTGGCCCCGCACTCCCACGCAATCAGGGTTACGACAATTTGTCTTGGTGTCTATGGTTTTTTGGCGGCACTGATGGCAGGTGGATCCCTAGAACACAGGAAAAAGAAACAAGACATTTAAGATGGCATTTCAGTTAGGGCAATAAGGCATCGAACAAAATCTCTGTGGCAGCTAGCAGTCCTTATGCTGAAACAGAAAGCCACCTTGCAAGTTTGAACCAGCATTGTTTTAATGCTGCATCTTCAGTGTCTGGTAATCACTCTCCCTGGCTGGCATCACTTAGGTATTACAGCTGTTCCAGAGTGAAAGCAAGTTAACTGGCTTGGTAAAGGCCATTCTACAAATTCAGGCAAAAATAAGACGGGACATTTCAAGATCTCAGACCTATTTCTCCCAAAAATGACATCCTCTCTCTCAGTGAGAGGGAGAGTGCTCTATTTGATGCTAAAACACAAACATGATATAACAAAACAACGACTTCACAAAGTACACATTTCACAAAGTTGGAATATACTTACCATGGCCCTGTTATATACTTTTTCTCTTGCAGATCCACAAATATTATCCAGCTCTTCCGCTGTTATGTCCTCAACTGGGCGCACTACGTGTTGAAAAGCCATGGCACCACGGTGACCCCTCCTGGGAGTACGGGCTTCATGCTGAATAGCAAAGACACAATACTTTTAGTATCAGTTTCAGCGAAAACTATATAAAGGCGAGGACCTCCACAGCAATGCTGAAGTCTTCAACACCCATCATCTATTTAAGCAAGATATAACAGAACTTTGTACAGACATGCGATATGGATGCAGCTTTAGCACCCTTACTTGATCTGTCACCTTCAGGGCGCAGCGATGCTACAGATCTTGCTTCACTCCTGCTGGAGTGCAAGAGGAAGTGGTTTCTCAAGGACAAGTAAGGGGAAACATACAAAATGCCCATTTTTTTTTTTACTTCCTCCAAGGCCATGGCATACTGATAAACCTCAACAACTCTGTGAATCGCTGTTCTCTTGAAGGCATACAAAACCACCCCCAAAACCCACAGCAGAACTAGACCTTCATCATACCTCCAGGTATTCATCAGACACCTTTCTTCTTCTCACTAAGATGTACCGGTCATCTTCTTCCTCCTCTGGTTCAAGAGTAGGAGGACCTTCAATCAAGGACCTGGACCTCGTGTGAGGCCGAGAACTTCGGTCTGGGTTCCTCCTCAAGGCACATTTGGGCAAGGACCGCCTGGGAAGTCGCTTTGGTCCCTGCTGAAGTTAAAAAGCTCTAATGAAACAGGTGAAAATATAGATAGCTCCTGTCCCTACTGAATTCCTCCCCTAAGGATGCCTTCCTCCCATCTTTTCCAAAGACATATCTATCCCTGTCCCAATCAGAAAACAAACACAAGAAGAGCCTAAGCAAGTTCATCTTAAGCATTCTGCTAGTCACAGAGAAAGTCAAAAGCAGCAGAACCTGCATCTATGAGGAGCTGTGATTTTTAGCATTGTTCTAATCTTCACCCAGCTTACAAATACATCAGCAATGAAATTCATTACACTGCTGATTCACAACCCCACCTTCTTTAAAGTTAGGCTAAATGCCAGGTGTTTTTCAAGGCTCCAAACTCATGGAATATTCAGGTCTGAGCTTCAAAGTCTGAGCTGCCCCCCCTTATCCCTAGCCTTTGTATAAACGCTTATTTACACAGCACCTTGTTTAGTTTTATTGGCCTGTGGAGACACTTAACCTTTATAAATTAATCTGTTCTGCTTTATACTGTGGCAAATCAAAAGAGAATTACACAATGAGGATATCTGGTTTAGGAAGCAATAAAATTCTAACTGGACTTGGATTTGCACAGTTTAAGTTTTTTCATTGAGAATCCTGCTTTGTAATGTCAGAATTTGACTCTTAGAAATCTGAAGGCAGATACAGTAAGTTTATACTCACATGACTGACAGCTGGCAACGATTTTCTCCCACCAAAGATACCAGAAACATTTTGCAACTCAGCCATTAGTTTTGCAAGCTAACAAGAGAAAGAAAAATGAAGCAGAGCCTTAAAAGGGTATTTATGTGCTATTACAGACTACAAGGGCAATTGGCTAAAAGTACAATTACTTATAGGAAATGCAGTCACTCTTCAACTCTTTACATTTATGTCTTATTTATGTTTTAGTGACTGCAAGTAATTTGGAAATGCTCAAACTTATTATGTTGTTAGGCTTGCAGCCTATGGATTTTCATATGCCAGTAAATGTAAAGTATCAGATTTATATTTTAAGAATGCAAATTCGTCTTAATGCATTCATGTAGTTCCCATTACAGTGAATTTAAACAGAGGTCCCCCAAGAGTTGAAAGGGAGGGGGAAAAGGGAGAGTCCCCAGGGAGACATTGAGTACTTGCCATTGCTTTGTTTTCCTTTATGTTTAAAGCTCTTTTTTCTAAAAACATAGCACCATTTTCTTCAGTGTCAGAGTCTGAATCTGGAGCAGGCATCAGTGTTTCAGGAACAGGTTCCATCTCACCCTTCCTCCTCTCCGACCTTCGAGGTGGAAACCTCATGGCTACTTTCAGAGGAACAGGGCATTTCTGCCCTCTCTGATCTATCTCACTTTCAGCACCGGTATCATTCTCCTCTGAATCCGCTTCCAATTTCTGTTAACAAACCAGAATGGAAGAATGTAAATCCAGGAGAGTTGCTCTGCAGGTAAACACAGTCAACAACATTTTGTCTGGGAGTGGTTTAAGAGGCTACCTGGCTGAAATCCAGACATCCAGTCCTAGTGTTCTAGTGCATTTTGGAGAGGGAGGGAACAAGAGGGGACACAGGGATAAAAACCTCTCAGGGAGACCCACACGGTCGTGCCAAACACCAGAAAAGGGAGTGTAGGTCCAGTTGCAGCAGTTTTAGCTGTCACTTGCAGGTCTAATAGCAAAAATAGTTTGTGTGTGTGTGGTGCGAGAAAGAGAACTGCCTTTAAAGCGCTCAATTTTGCTACAGTATAGCATTTGGCTGTGAAAAAAGCCACTATGCAGTTCTCTGCACAAGGTCAAACCCAATTTCGTAAGCTGTCAAGAACAATCATCTCACAGTATCAATGATAAAAAATGGAAACTTCCTTCTAGAGCTAGCCAATGAAATAATTATGAATAAAATCCCAGTATTTTCTAATCTTTGAATTCTGATGTCTTGCTTACAAATTGTCCTAGAACCAATGGTTCAGTGAAGACATAAATTATTTAGTTAAAAGCTCATTTTGCAATGGGCTTTGATTTTTCTTTTTAGACACAGTATGACAGTCTTATTTTGATCAGCAGTAACAGTGGACATCAAATGGCCTTTTTTATTTACACAGGGTTTTTATTAAGCAGCTATGTGATTTTGGTTGCACATTATGTGTAGTTACTGATTCTTTTTACTACTTATCCTTTCCAGCTTTGTCTCCTACTTATTCTCTTTACTATTGTGTTTTAACTCAGATATGTCTCTTTCCAGTTAGATATTTTTCTTTCCTAGTCATTCCTCAGCATGTTCTGAAGTCATGACAAACCTGTTTTTGCCAAACTTGCTACTGCTTCAGTTTCTCTTCTGAATATCAACCACTGATCTTTTTAAGCAATAAAACTGATCTTGCACTGATGTCAAGGAAAAGCAGGAAGGCAGATTTCACCATCTATCACCATTTCTCTACTGCTGAAAGACACGCAGCATTCCCTGTTACACTGCCAGAGTGGAGGTCTGACTGCATGTCAAGACACACAGAAATTTTTCTGAGGTTTGCTGGAGTCCATGGGCTAGCCTAACATTCCATATTGAGGAAACCAGAAATTTTAGGGTCCAACAGACTAACATCCAGCAAGGACAGTTTTAAGAAATGTATTTCAAAATACACATGGCAGATTTTAAAAGCTCAGAATCTTGAGTGCTTTTCATGAAGACAAAAAGAAAACTAAACTTTGGCTACTTAGAGACTGTTTACTAAATGAAATGATGCTTCTTTCTGAAACACTGAACTTTCAAGCTGAAGCTGGTGTAATTTTCCAATTAAGAATGTGTAAGAATTCAAATATAAAAGAGCAAACTAAAATCAACTGTCTTACCAATGCATCTTGAACCTCATTTTCTGAAAAACCACAGAAAGATTCATCATCAGAGGCTTCATGAAAAATTTTTGCCAGTTCTTCTTTAATATCTGACCTAAATTTGCATTTCTACAAAAAATAAAATATCCTTTAACTGAAGTTGTAAAGAAAATTATTAACATTTACAAGTGCAGTACAAGCAAATAGCTTTTTAATAAAGAAAAAAAATAGTTAAGGCATTTCACAAGGGGTTTCAGAACCACAGCTGCAAATTACCAGGCATGTTTGGTTAGGTGACATTTCAAAGGCTAGAATTGATAGCTAATCTGTTTCCAACAATTACCACCGAGACACACAAGTGAAGAGTGAAATGAAATTACAGCATATAGCACAGGTTTATAACTACTATACAAAAACATAAGCAGAGCAAGTAGTTTTAATTGTGCACAAAACATTTACTAGCTTTATCAACTTTACATTTTTGTAAGCTTTACTAGTACTGCACATATGGAATTATTTGTTCCTGCACTGTACTTACTGTGTTTGCAAAATTATCAGAACCAAAACTGTCACAACTGTCATCAGAAGATGAGGATGTTTCCATGGGAATCAGTTTCGTATTTCGAAAGGCTGTGAAGTTTCTCCTTCCTGAACAACCTCGGCGCTACAAAAGGACAACAGCAATACCATTAAGAGACCTACTGCAGCATAGTAGCTTTTAAGAATATCTTTTTATCGACACTTAGGAGGTTTGAACATTTTAAGATGTTCAGCAATCTTAAATGCAAGTCAGAAAACAAACATCAGCTTTGAAATAAAGCTCAAAGTTAGGAATGACAATAGTTTTTACTCTGATACAGTTCTGATCATTGTTATAGATTAATTTCGTTCAGTATTTAAGAATACTTTTTTTATGCAAAGAGACAAGTGGAAATAAGCACATAAATCATGTAATTCCCCAGTCATCATAGCCAGTGATGGAAAAAAGTGCAAGTACACGAGAAGTACCTGGAAATCTACTTTGATTCATTTATGACTTTCAGTTTGAGGCAAGCACTAAATACTTTGCAGCTCTTAAGAAAGGGCCAAAGAATCCTACCCACATATTTGAAACAACTGTTCTAGACAAAGCAGCTTGCTGTTTTGTTCATTCCGCCACCGATTTGAAAGACTTTTTTTAATGCGTTTCAGGTTTTCCTTTTCCCGGAAATGTTTCTACTGGCAGTGACCCACTTTATCCCCCGAGGGTGGCATCGATGCCGGGGGCAGCACCCACACTGAGGTGCTGCCCCGGCCATGGGCGCTGGCCCCGGCCAGGCCAAACGCTGGATAGACGGGGCTTAAACACCAGCTGCCCGGGCCAACCTGGAGCTCTCCGTCCTCTCCCCAGCACCGCTCTGCTTGCGGGTTTTCGCTTCAAGGTTCCACCGAGCACCCAAGAGCGGCTCGACCCGGCCGGCCCCAGACACAAAAGGGGCGGTTCCTGGTGCCGCCCGCCGCGGCTGANCCCCGCGCCCTCGGCGAGGCGGGGGCGATGGGCGCGTGGCTCCGGGCCGCCAGCTCCCCGCCGAGCGCGACTCCCAAGCAGAGTCCCCTACCCCAGTTAGGAGGGCAAGGGCACCGCCATGCGCGGGCCGCCCAAGCACCGCGGCTGGGCAGGAGAGCCGAGGCTGCCGGTCCGAGTGGTGGGGCTGGCCCCACCTCGGGCTCCCTGGGGGGGCCAAACTAAAGAGCCC
>VZTH01005187.1:389567-423964 GCA_013397815.1 Aleadryas rufinucha
GCGCGGCTTAGCGCGACTTGCCCAGGTTCGCAAAACCCGGGAGGGTCCCGGGAGCGGCAGCAAGCGCCACAACCTCCCCCCTCCCCACAGCAGCAGCGACCCACAGCCTTGCGGCGAGCCCGGCGGGCAGCAGCGGCCGCTGGCAGCGCTCACCTGCGGGCGCGGCGGGGCCATGCTGGCAGCGGCGGGCGAGCGCGGGGAACTGAAGGTTCGCGCCAAAGCAGCAGGACCGCGGGGGGCGGGGCCCGGCGGCGCCTTTCCCGCGTTGCCGCCCGCGTCCTGGCAGATGCAGCGCACACCCCCGCGGGGTCGGGCACCCGGCGTGCTCGCCCCACGCCCGCCCGCCCACCTCTGCTGAGGAACTCATTCGGTCTCCCATGATGTCCCCGAAGGGGCCAGTGCGGAGGTCCCCCTTTTTTTTTTTCTATTCGCGGTGTGGGGTTTGTGGAGCTGCAAGGGCCTGGCCCGTGGCGCGAAAAGCTCCCGGGCGGAACGCGGCGGGACTCCGGTGCAGAATGGGGGCGGGGGCCGCGCCCTCTCGTGCCTATCCGGGGCCCGCTGGGAAGCCCCCGTGGTCTCCAGCTCTTTTTTTCGTAAATAATTTTATATGCCAAACCTAGGTTGGCTTCACTCTGAAATAAACCCCCAAAAACCTGCCAGTTTTCAAGGGCAGTGGGGCTTCTCCACGAAAGAAAGCCAAGGGTCTGTACCCTGGCTGCTCCCAGCAGTGCCCGCACCCAGCACCGCCTGCCAAGCAGGGTGGTACAAGTACACTGTGTCAGAACACTCACCCCGCAGCGCGCAGGCTGCCCCGAGTCCCACGGGGAATGGAGGGTCGCTTACAAGGACCCCACCGATGAGTGAGATGCGTTAGGAGTGAGGCTGTGGGTGACTGCTCCTCGAGTAACAGCAGTTCAACAGAATTTTACAAAGAAGTTGGCTGCCTTGCCCTTTGCAGTCAAAATGCTATTTGAAGACGGGCCAGAAGAAAATAGATCAATAATTTTAAACCATTTTTGGTAACATGTATAATAGCACTTTAAATCAAATGCAGCCATTAAACACAGCAGAATAACTGCTACGCAGTATTTGGCAGCAGTAGTAATGGGAGAAGCTGTATGGGATTTGTGGCCCTGGTGTTTGCTATAATCCTCTGTTTATCCTGTGGTTTGAGCAGGGCTCAATACCAGTGCAACTCTTGCCGCTCAGCATTTCCAGGTGCCTCCCTGACAGCAGGCGAGTCCCCACTGCAATCGGCTGGAGGGAGGAGGCCCCATGCACGTGCAAACCTGTGCCCGTGTAAGGCAAACCACGAATCATCTCTGAGCCAAAGCCTGTAAATAGGCTACAGCACAATAGAGTACAAGAGCCCTCACAGAGGTGTTCTATTTTCTGTGGGCATTATTCTTCCTGCGCATGCTGCAATCTGTCATGTAAAAGAATCTCCATTTTAAATGAGCCCATAATTACATACTTACCTGCACTGCTGGCTTCTCAGCACACGCACAAAAGCAGATGAACTAAACCAGTTCTCCAGAGACCAGACCACACTGCATTCCTCTAAATCCACATTAGTGGAGGATTGCCACCCACATGGCTTCCAAACAAGACAGCTCAGTTGGGAAGAAGAGGATGTTTTTTGAATTTTGATGTAGTTTTACTTTTTTCAGAAAAAAAAAAAATCTACAAATACTTGTTTACTTACATGGAAGAAGAGATCCAGTTTATCAACAGTAAAAGCCCCTAACATCTTGAATCACAATTATCAGAATTTTACTAGAGAAGTAGCCAACCTTCACAGCTTTTAAGAGCATCATATTATGGAGTACTGATGGCACTAGCTGAAGCAAAACTTCACACTGCAGTTAATTTTCCATTTAATGCTTAATGCAAACAGCATTCTTTAAATCTTCAAACTACATATGTAGTCAAATGGCTTTCAAATTAATAGGCCAGAGCAGAGACTTTGTGGGGAATCTGAACAGGACATTTTGTGAACTGTATTGTCAGGGGGTTTTCTAATATGTGAAAAATAATTATTTTATTGAAAATTGTGTATATCAGCTCACATATTTTACAGATGACTGGGGAGAAGGGAGCAGGAAAGGGAAAAGAGAGATGTGATGTATGTGAAGGGCAGAGGCTTCCCTTCCTACAGCACACAGCAAGGGTACCAGAAAATGAAGGTCTGTAACTCAGGAGATGGTTGTTATGACCTGTGACACTGTGATTTCCCCTGTTTTCATCTTCACAGCCTGCATGCCCCTGCTCTGCCCTGCAGGGCCCAGGTGCCCTCAGTGGATGGGCAGAACAAACTTACCAACTGGCTTTACCATGATGGAAAAAGTATTTTATCAGGTGTTTTCAATAAAATAGTCTGTTAATCTGTCCTTGAAATGAGCTGCCACTACACAGTAGCAGCCCTTGGAAGACCTGCTAAGGAAATCAGCTGAAATTATGGAGGGACATGCAGTAGATTGAACGTGCAATGCTTTCTGCATCTGTCTGGGGGAATCAAAGTTGTTTACATGTTAGGAACTTCAAGCAGGAGCAAGAACATGGGCCTCCAACAATAGCTCCATTGTCAAAAAAAATAGATNAATGAGCCCATAATTACATACTTACCTGCACTGCTGGCTTCTCAGCACACGCACAAAAGCAGATGAACTAAACCAGTTCTCCAGAGACCAGACCACACTGCATTCCTCTAAATCCACATTAGTGGAGGATTGCCACCCACATGGCTTCCAAACAAGACAGCTCAGTTGGGAAGAGGAGGATGTTTTTTGAATTTTGATGTAGTTTTACTTTTTTCAGAAAAAAAAAAAATCTACAAATACTTGTTTACTTACATGGAAGAAGAGATCCAGTTTATCAACAGTAAAAGCCCCTAACATCTTGAATCACAATTATCAGAATTTTACTAGAGAAGTAGCCAACCTTCACAGCTTTTAAGAGCATCATATTATGGAGTACTGATGGCACTAGCTGAAGCAAAACTTCACACTGCAGTTAATTTTCCATTTAATGCTTAATGCAAACAGCATTCTTTAAATCTTCAAACTACATATGTAGTCAAATGGCTTTCAAATTAATAGGCCAGAGCAGAGACTTTGTGGGGAATCTGAACAGGACATTTTGTGAACTGTATTGTCAGGGGGTTTTCTAATATGTGAAAAATAATTATTTTATTGAAAATTGTGTATATCAGCTCACATATTTTACAGATGACTGGGGAGAAGGGAGCAGGAAAGGGAAAAGAGAGATGTGATGTATGTGAAGGGCAGAGGCTTCCCTTCCTACAGCACACAGCAAGGGTACCAGAAAATGAAGGTCTGTAACTCAGGAGATGGTTGTTATGACCTGTGACACTGTGATTTCCCCTGTTTTCATCTTCACAGCCTGCATGCCCCTGCTCTGCCCTGCAGGGCCCAGGTGCCCTCAGTGGATGGGCAGAACAAACTTACCAACTGGCTTTACCATGATGGAAAAAGTATTTTATCAGGTGTTTTCAATAAAATAGTCTGTTAATCTGTCCTTGAAATGAGCTGCCACTACACAGTAGCAGCCCTTGGAAGACCTGCTAAGGAAATCAGCTGAAATTATGGAGGGACATGCAGTAGATTGAACGTGCAATGCTTTCTGCATCTGTCTGGGGGAATCAAAGTTGTTTACATGTTAGGAACTTCAAGCAGGAGCAAGAACATGGGCCTCCAACAATAGCTCCATTGTCAAAAAAAATAGATGTGACCTTTGGTCTGCTGCGACGAAGGACAAGTGCTGTCCTCCATGTCACCTCGCCGATTTCAGCTGTTGGCATTGTAACACAGCTTTTGTCTCTGGAGGCAGGGTTCCTGCTGCCCCATCCCTGGCTCTCCTACACAGTTCCTATCTTAACTATGCTCAACTCACTTTATGCTCCTTTCCTTTTTTTTTTTTTTTAAATTGGAGCTATACATTTTTACCTGCTGGCGTGAAGGAGTGTTTTAGGACACTCAAAGAATCACTTGCAAAGGTATCGGCAAAAGCATGTTTAATATAAAAGTGAAAGCATGACAGAGCTCATTGGCAAGGCTCATTCTACTACTTACTAGATGGTTAAAGCACACAGAGAAAAATTGTACTGAAGTCTAAAGTCAATCTAAAACTAAAATCAACCAAAAATTATCTACATGAAAAAAGGGTAAGGCTGAGAAGGAGTAAGGATAAAAAAGAATAAGGGAGACCCTCCCATTGAGTCACGAGGTTCAGAATGGACTTCCTTGACAAACTTAGCCCCACACTTGAAAAACAGCTTAGGCCTAAAAGTTTTTATGGCACTTAACAGCAGCTTAATGTAAACAATTGAACAAAAGATTCTTACAGAATTTACTATAGCACAACAGTAACTCAGTAATAGGCCTAACTGACTTACAAATCTAAAGTACTTAAGATAGGAGAGCAACATTCATAGTACTTTTACTATACCACCTTCACACTCACACACGGACCCAAGGGGTACATACAAGGTGTACACATTTCAAAAATTCCCTTTGAATTCAGCAAAGTACTCAAATCAGATGCCTTTGCATCTTCTCAGTGGACAAAGGGTTGAGTCTCAAGGAGTGTGGGTAGCCCAGGCTCCATTGTTGGCGATGGGTGGTGGTCCCCCGAGTATGGCAAACGTGAGAGTTGGCTGCTTCTGAGAGGCCCCACTCAGAGGGAGGTGCAGGTCACAGCCTGCTGCAGCCCAAGAGGGCTCAAAGGGTCTCACTTAGGACTGCTCTTTATAGGGTCACAAAAGAATTGGCTTTAGCCATAGTAATTTTCCATCCTGGCCACAATTTGGGTCAGTGATTTTCTTTGACAGTCTGCTAACAAAAATGTTGTTCCACTTGGGTTGTTATTCAGGCAAGAAAAATCAGTTTTCAAGGCTGTTCATTAAAAGCAGCCACACTAGAAATCATAAGCTCCTGGGCAGTGTTTCTGATAAGCTCAAGAGGAGCTTAGCCCGGGTGGTGTTTGTCAAGGCCAAGGCTTAATGAGTATTTCTGAGACCACAGTATGGCCCAAGAGTGGGGATGCACCACAACACCTGCCTAAAATAGCATGTGGATACATTAGTTAATGTTTGTGTGATGTTAGTATTTATTGTGATGAGACTTGCACAGTGACACATATTTATGGATGCAAGTATTTAAGAGGAAAGGGAGAGTTTGGATTCTCATGGCCGCAGAGTACCCATAGGACAATGCAATAACATGTATCTTAGCTCCATAGAAAAGAGTAAGATTGCATCCACTAATGACAGTAATTAAAAATTTCTGTAAGAGCTGTCCAATCACCTCTTCATCTGAGCAAATTATAGTGTGTTATTGAAACCATTAGTGCAATAAAATGAAGCTAAAAACATTTTGCATTAAAATAATCAGACATTGATTTATGATGTAAATTGTAAATTGGTAACCTATAACACACACTAATTGTTTTTCTCTCTCCTGTAAGGTGTGTTTCTTGAAAAGATCTGATCAAGCATATCTATTTGTTCACATGTCACCCTCCAGTGGCTCACACTACTATACAAGACATAATAAGGTGTATAATCAGGTAACCTGCTATTGATTGCAATCCAGAAAGGACACACATGTTCTTACACAGGAGCAGGAGGATAGCCACTTTTGGAATTTGATTACAGCTAGACTTCTACATGTTTGCTGGACGTGAATTTTTATGGAGTACCTTTTTAATGTAAATGCTTTAACCCTATGCTCTCATAGGTAGAATCAGATTTTGTAAAATAAATATAAGTTTAAATATTTAACATGTACAGTTTCTAGTAAGACCAACTGTACCAGCTCCATAAAATACCTCCACAATGCAATTAGTATATTTTTTTTCCTTTTTTCTCTCTCCAAGGAGAAATAGATTTTCTCCTTTTAATTTAACAGGTTTGTATCTCCTTGTGCTTTGCTGTGATTTTCTTGTTAGTAAAGGCTGGGTGCCAATGCATCCTGCATGTTGAATTGAAAGTGGTCATGTCCGATATTATCCGATACTGTGTTTCTTTGACACGAACTGGCAAGACCACAAAAATCGAAAGAATGAGAGAAAGAAAACCAAAGGAATAATACAGATCAGTGTCAGAAAAAGTGCACTTGATACTACATTCATCGGTGCACTAAGAGAATGGCTGAAATGTGGTCATTTTTGATAGAAACCTTAATGATTATTCCAAATGTGAGTCATAGCAGATCATTTGGAGCCCAGAGCATTGAGATGCACGTTATGGGAGTGTAATTACAATGCTCATTTGATTATCCTGTAGCCATTCCACAAAATGCATAGCAAAAAATGTTGATCAAAAGTAACTGGTTTTGATATGCAGTAGCCACTTTTAAAAGCTAAAAATCCCAGCCCTTTCATTGTTGGGCTTTGATTTGTATTTCCCTTTGAAAACGCCAATTACATTTAGTCACATCATAAAGAAATCATTTACAAAATGTTCTGCAAATGTATAGCTGTTGGAAACAGAAGGCTATCAGGAAATAATCAGAAATACTTACTGTAGTCTCTTTTTTTGCCCTTTTACACAAGCTTTGCCACTGCCTTTTTGCAAGTGTTGATTTGCATTGCCTCCACCAGCCTTCAGCAAGATGTGGTTGGCTGGGAGAGGATGGGAGTGGGAGGACAGGTGGTGGCATAACCTTCTCCCCAGGGATCTCTCTCCCCAGGTAGCTCTCTCAGGAGGGAGGAAGTGAGTGGGACAAGTAGAAAGCCTCCCTCAGGGCTCGCTAGTGCCTGCCAGAGGTCCCCAGGGCATATCTCAAGTTTTCAAGCCCTTGGGTTTTTTCACAGCGTGAGGGAAATGCCCTCTCTGCTGCAGGGAGCCCTCACCTTGCCTGCTAAGGCAGGAAAAGGAATGTGTGTGTTGAGCCCCAGGTATACCAAGCCACTTCATTCTACACAGCACAATGTCCGCGTCTCCGCCCTGCCAGGACCTGCCAAAGCCCCCCGGGTGGTGCCCGGGAGGAGGCTCTGGCCCCGGGCACGGACGGGAGCGGGGCTGCGGCTGTGGGGAGCCTGGGCGGTGCTGCAGGGGGAGAAGCAGGGACGGGCTGCACGCTTTAGCCCCAGCTCGCCTTTCTCCACTGCCTGCCGGCACCACTCCTCTATCCTCTGGGTTGTTCATCTCAAATGCCCCGTATTTACATTCACTCAAACGTGATCTTGGCAGACCCTTATTAGTGTTATTGCCTTAATTGACTTCTCCTCTCTAACCTCTAACTTTTTGCAACAAACTGGCTTGAACTGCTAAGCATGGCAATTCATTAGATAAGAATATTATGTAAAAACCCTTCTATGGTGGACACATACACAGAAAATAATTCTGTCAGATGTAATTTTCAGAGGTAGCACAGCTATTTGATTCCATTTAGTGACATGAGATGCCAGGAGGTCCCTCAGTTTGGGGTTTTTCCACGGTTACATAAGTCACTGCCAGTCTTTCCCAGCCTAAAGTAATAATAATAATAATTATTATGTTAAAGTGCATTCTCTAGCACAATCAAAAAAATCAATTGCATATATTTGATGCACAGTCCAATCTTCTTGGCAGCAAGTCTGCAAGTTATAGCAAGTCTTAAAATACATGGGGTTTGATCCTGAGCAGCATTGGCTGAGCTAGAGAGCAGGCCAACTGCTAGAAAATAATCAGTGGGAGCAGGTAAGATAGAGCAAAACTGCAGTAGCCAGTTTTTTCTTTGAAAAGTAAACCATGTCCAAAAGCACTCATCCCCATTTCACAGCAAGAAAGCCGGTTCTCATGGGGCATTAGCTCAGTCATGGCAGTGCTGGGGGGAGGCACAAATGGGCACTCTCCCCTCCTGGCTGAACAGGGACTGTTTGCTTTCTCTAGCATTTCATGGAAATAAAGCAACCAGCAGCAACAACACCTGTGCACCCCAGCCCTGAAAACCAGTGGGAGCACGGCAGTGTTTTGCCCACTGGTAGGGCATCACTGAGATCAGGGTGTGGATGGGCAGACAGAGGGGCCGCTGGCATCCCCCTGCTGAAGGCAGTTCTCAGCAACATCAGCGCAGGATGAGCAGTTCCCACAGTCATCCCTTCCCAGCCAGGCAGTATGACCAAATTTCCCTGAGCACAGGGGTACAGTGTGCCGTGGCAGCAGTCAGACAGGCTGAAACTCTGGGAGTTGCTTTTCCCAGCAAAAAGGGGTTGGACGGCCACCTCATCTCCCCTCTCTGATCATTACTTCTATTTATCTTCCTGACAAGGCCAGCACAGGCACTACATTTTGATATGTCTGTCGAAATCAATAGGAGGCCAAAGCAACAACTAGAAATGCTGGAAGAGAGAGAGGTTATAGTGTTGCCCACATAAAACCCTGAGCTGGGGGAAATTCCTGCCCAGGCCATAAAAAGGGACCTCTGCAGCTCCACCATCCTGGGATGGATTGACGGTCTGCACATGTCACAAGGGGTTAAGGTGAGGAACAGCCTGGAGTTGTTTATGGTTTTGGTGCCCCTTGGACAGTTCAATGTGCTGTCACCTCTGTGACAATCGTCCTGTGAATTTGCAAAGGCTCTGTGGAAAAGAAAAGGTTTGTGTGAGGGGTTGAGCTGGGCGACAGGTTACTCTGCCATTTCATGCTCTCGCCACTCAGGCAGATGAGCAGCTACAAAAGCCCTCTAAGGACCTCTCCCCCTTTCAGAAAGACCTTTGTCTCTCGAGCAAGCTGCCTGTGGGCAGCCCCCTCACGCCCTGGCTGTATGTGAACAAAGGCAGCCTGTGTTTGCAGGCCTGGGCAATGTTTTTGCTCCAGGGAGTCTCACATTCACGTGCTGCCCTGCTCAGGAGCAGGGTTTCCCAGGCACTTGGAATTGCCAGCTGGTTCACAGCACAGCAGCACAGGTCTCTGACCTGCAAGACACAGGGAACAAGTGCCCGGAGGGTGCAGCACCACGCCAAGCTGCTGGTCTGGCTGTCACTCCCTCTATGGAGCAGGTCCCCAGGACACTCATCTCTTACAGCCAGTGCTGATGGCAGGGCAGGTACCCCAGTGCTGCTGGGGAAACTTGTGTTCTTAGGAAGACAATATCCAACAGGGTCAGACCCAGCTCTGGGACACCGAGCTAAGAAGAATGATTGCCACCCTCAGTGGTGACTGCTCTCCATCCTCCTGTTGTTCTTTCCTTTTTTTTTTTTTTTTAATACATCCTTAGGTATATGGGCAAGACAAAAAAAAAATTGAAAAAAATTGAACCACGTCTTGTTGGCAGAAGAAGAAAGAAGTCTTTTTGCTCATGTCATGAAGACATCAGCTGTGGAGGTTAAACCTGTACAGTTTCAGAAAACCAAGGGTCATGAAACCTGCTCTTCCTGTCTAAACTGAGCACTGCTTCCTCCCTCACAACCCACTGGCAGGGTCAAGAACCAGTGGCTGAGAAGAGATGCTGCTGTTCACCCTGAAACTTTCTGGCTGATGTCTGGCATCCAGAGAGAGCTGAGCAACTCTTGTGATTCCCACAAGATCCAGAGTAAAATACTCCTGAATGAACAAACAGATTCTGTGTAAACTCTGACAGCAAGTCTCATATTAAAAACAAAAAAAAGGAAAAGAAAATTTGTCTGATTTTGTAAACATACTCTCAATTGGATGCAAATACTCACTCACTTTGGATGCCCAGTTCTGAATCTGCCTTCATGAGCTCTTTGCTATTTTTCATCATCCATTCCAGCAGACATGTCAGAGCTCGCTTCTTCCAATTCAGAGCATTTTAAACCCTCGAAGAGGAAAATGCAGGTACCTTTTGGGGATTAAGAAAACATCAACATCCATGCATGGAGATATGAAGCCCAAGAGAAAGAAAAGCCAGGACCAAGGGGCAGCTCTGCAGCAGTGGTATTTTGTGCCACTTGCAGAGTCAGCCATGGAGGGAGGGTGTAGCAGTTGCAGCACTGCCAAGGATATGTGTGTGGATGGAGGGCAGTGTGTCCAGCTCCTGGTGTGCAAATCTAGACATACTGGTACTTAAATATGGTTGGCTTTAACAGACTTGTAAGAAAACCCTAAGTGAACATAACATGGCTCCTTTCCAAAGAGCATTTCCTGACGTGTAGTTGCCCAAGACAGTCTGATTTTACACATTGCTGTGCATGGTCTTCTGACTGCATGTTAGTAAAACATGAAAAAAAAGGCTCAGCTGTGTAAAGTACTGGAGTATATGTGAAAATGTAAGCACATTTTTATTTATAATGAATTGTCACCAAGATAGGGAGTAGCCACATTAAAAGTGATATACAAACAAGACGGAAAACTAGATCTCGCTGAGAGTTTTTTTACAAGTTCACTCACTCTTGCTTTAACCAGCAAAGCTGGTGCAGCAAAAGGATTTCTAATCAGTCACTAATGCATGATTGTTTAATTTTGATGGGCATGATCAATACCATCCGCTCCTTCTTTAAATGCTAATGAACACTTTAATACAACAGATGTGGACAAACAGTACATCGCAGATTAAAATTAGGCACGGCATTAAATAGCGTACGAACAGCAGGGGGATCCTGCTTGACAAACAACCACAGGCAGCTGATAAATCTTGAATTGCCACCACCAGCCCACAGTGTCTCAGGCTTGGACAACTACACTGCCATCCTGAACACCCTAAAAGAGAAAGGTGCCCATCCAAACTCTTGCAATTTCTTTCTTAGGATCTGTGCAGGCCTAGCTGTGATTCCTGAGATGCATATCCAAATTTTAATAACACAAGCACATTTCTAGTGACTACTCTCAGACACAGTTACTATTAGTTGGTATCCTCCAACCCATTTTGGTCATGGCAAGAAATGTCAGGGAAGGATCCCCAACCTAGACAAAATCCCAGTCCCTTCCTAAGTTGTGACAGAGAAACATCCAGTGCTAAATTGTCCATGTCCCCCAGATTAGTTGTCAGGCTCAGTAAACAAGGGCCAGAAGCTGAGTTACTAACTAGCTTTCAGCCAGTTTGAAGCCACAAGAAAATGGCAAATGTTGTTACCACAGGGCATCACATGCAGCTGAATTCACTTCAAGGTAAAGCTTCTATTTTTTCTGCTCTTAACTGTTGCCAGAGGTCGTTGCAGTGCATGTGGCTGTCTTAAAGGCAGACCAAAATCCGGAGTCCTGGTGGACAAGCACCAAGGGGTAAGGCTCAGCCCCTTACACTCAGTATCTGCATGAGTTCATGCTTATTCATCTCTCCCATTTCATATGCAGCATTTCTAGAATTCTCTTCCATGTTCTGTACCCTATTGGCTTCCTATCATGGTTCCCTCCTCCTTATTATCCCCATTGGTTTTTGTACTATGGAATCCTTCCCCTAAGTCGATCTCCACTGGCTGTTTCCCTTTGCTCCACCCTGAATAAGACTCTCAGATTCTGATTACCCATCGGTATTTTGTCCTCGGCTTTCGGAATAAAAAGATCTCGGAATAAAGAGGAACAAAGACCCCTCTCTCATCCTTTGCCTCTGCCGACACTTTTTCACCGCCTGTGTTTGGGGCTCGCTCCCTGCGAAGAGCCAGCCTTCTCTGTGTGCTGCAGCCACCAAGGACGTTGGCAGCTGGACGCTATGTGGCCTCGGGCAGCCCCTAACAGCATCGAGAGGTAAAGGCACTTAAATGACAGATCCAATTCCTGACACCTGGTGTCATTTGTGTCTTGCTCCATTGGTTTTGGTGGACCCTGTTCTGAATTCATGAAATGTGAGTCCCAGTTCACTCTGGTATATATTGGAAACTCACCCCAGGCACAGCCCTCACTGGGGCTGGTGGCAATCAGAGGAAGGAGAGCTCCACGTGCCCACAGGAGTGGCCTTTGTGTGGAGCAGGGAATTTACCTGTCCTTTAGAACATCCAGTGACAGGGCTATGGTGATACCCCCTCACCCTGAGCGGGTGATGTGCCAGCAGCTCTGCCAGCATCGCTCACAACGGTGTGCCAGCAGGTACCACCTGGGATGGATGGTGTGCACCTTGTTCAAAGGCATCTCTAATTCACAGTTCCTTGGCTTTCAGAGGGTACCATGCATTGCTTTGGGTTCAGCTTCCTTTATCTGTTTCTTCCTTTTTTTTCTCTCTTGCATCTTGTGAAACCCAAACTTTTTTTTCTCCTTTTTAATTGTGTGAAATCAACTTGGAGTGAAAAGGCCATGAAGAAACTTTCTGATGCCAACTGAGTCTAAGCTGTGTCTTTGTTCTCAGCAGAGCTAAAGACCACATTAATCAGAAACTTTGCTGACCTTGTCTTTACTACCTGAAGACTGAAAGACAAAAGTGACACAGTCTGGCCACATTTAAAAATTCAATTAAAAAATATCAGCTGCACAGGGATAAATATTATCATAGACCTCAGTGGGGTTAGTTGTAACTGTGATAAAGGCAATGCCTTCTTCTCACTCTATTTTAATTTTTTTTCCCAAAAAGAATAAAGCCTAGTTTTTGATTCTCCTTCTGATTAAGACAACTGTGTATGTGACAGTGTGCTCAGTGGTGTTGGGTAGCTAATGTTGGGGCTTTTAATAAGGAACAAAGTAAGAAATCCCTGAGAAGGGATGGCAAACTGAAAGTGGAGAAGTGAAGCTACTAAAGTGGACCTGAAGAAAAATGTCCGTGTCCGTTTTTTTCAGACTATGCTGGTCTGATAAAAATACTACTTCTTCCTATAGCCCTGGCAGAAGCAGAATAGACAAGGGGTGAGGACACCCTGCTCGGAGTTGGACTCGGCATCTAGAGGCAAAGTGAGGAGAGGAGAGAGGTAACAGCACAACTCTCCTAAGGATGAAACAGAGAGCCTTTCATTGTGGCACCTGGCTGTGCCTTACGGATTTTATTTTTGAAATATTAAGCAAATGAGCGGATATCCAGTCAGGTGAGAACACAAGCAGCCAAACAGAAAACCAAATGAAATCCCTTGGTGCTGACAGTGACAGGAGGAGAGGTGGCAGCTGTCCCTGTCCACTGGCAGGCTCCAGCCAGATGGGTAGCGGCTTTGGTGCAGCAAATTAAATAGCAGCAGGTATATCTTCTCTGGGTTGAACGCTCAGTTAAATAAAGGGCCAAATTCCTCTCAGAACATCCTCCGGCCCCGCCAGCTCCCCCTGGCTCTGTCCTTTCCCGGCTTGCCGGCGGCCTGCCTGTGGGGTTTCCTTGTGTGCTGCACCTTTATCCACCCGCCCTCGCTGGCTCTGCTCTCCCCTTCGCCCCTCCTGGGCTCGCTCTCACTCTGTGGGGGCATGCCAGGGATGGCCGTGGGCTGCGGAGGGGTGCGGGGGTACCTGCGGTGCTGGGAGGCCGGGGGGGCCGCTGGCAAAGAAGTCCTGCTGGGTCTTCCCGTGTGCCGAGGGGGCACTGGGGAGCTGGTCCCACTGCGCCGCCCGTCCGAGGAGCTGCGGGAGGCAGCGCTGTGCGAGGCGTTCCTGCCTTTGCCAGCAGACCTGTCCCTCTCCGAAGGGGTGTCAGAGGCCGTGCTGGAGGCGCTGCTACCTTTTGAGTTCAAGTGCAGATTCGAAAGGTTTCTCATCAAACTGTGTGAAAGGGGAGAGGAATTCCTCGAGTGGCTGATGGATGTGAGCTGGTGACTGACGGGAGCGCGTGTCCTCCTGACAGCAGCGGCGTAGGAGTCCTGGCTGTGAAGGTAGGGCAGGTAGTGGGTGACTGTGGTCGGGCTGTGGGGGTGCCCGTGCTGGAGAGAAATGGCTTTTGCTATCTGGTGCATGCGCAGTGTCTGCATCCACTGACTGTCAGTGCCTGGCAGGGAAATGGAAACAGAGTCAGCTTTCTGTGAATCGATGGAAAACCACTCTCAGGTTTACCGAAGGTGTGAGGTTAGGCACCAGGGTTTCTCTCGGAAGAATCTCAAACCACCCTTCCCCTTCCAGCCTTGCAGCAAATAGTGCTAGATTTGAGTATGTTCAGTGTTATGGTTGAACATAATGTTGGGCTTTTAATATAGCAAGTGATACAAATATTTCTGATGCCACTGCAGATTATGGAGCTCAGACCAGAAAGTTACTGAGCCATCCACTTGGCTGTTCAGGTGGGTTCCCACTCCCAAGTGCCTCCTGGTCTTTTGAACCCAACCTGGTTTTAAACATGCCCTATGATGCTCTTGGCAACCTCAGCAGATTTCTCCACAGCTTTCATTACAGAAGAGCCTGGAGACCTCCGGAGCAGGCACAGAGGTACCCCAAGGTACCAGTACTGCTGCAATATTGCCTTCCAGCTGCATCTCTCCCATCCAGCACAGTCATGCTGTTTGCAGCCCAGCACAGAGAGGAAGCGGTGCAGAGCCAGTGCAAATCCCAGCTGTGGCAGCCACATTCACCTCCTCTGGCTCCAATGTCTTTTCAAACTGCTACATACCACAAAAACCAGAGCTACAGAGTTGTTGTTGCTACTAAAAATTCAGAATTCAATCCACTTTGCATCCAGCTTCATGCAGAAAACCCACTCTGTATGTGGAAAAGCCAGTGAGGCATCAGGCTTCAGCCAGTCTGGCTCAGACAGTGCTTAACTGTGAGCAACTCAGGGTATTACAGTTCCCTCTACACCTACTGTCACAGCCCTGGGGTCGTAACAAAAGTTGTAGCTTTCAGAGATCAGACTGAAGTGGTTTTGAAAGTCAGTCCTGTGGTTTCTATGAAAGCCTTTAGCAAATACAATAGCTGTAAATTTTCCATTTGAACTGCAAGGGCTGCCTGGTTTGCTACTTTGAGGATAGAGCAGAGAACAGGAATTCCTCTTATCTGAGGCCACAGCTCTGGCCAAAGACCCATGGGGAGCAGCTAAAATAATTTTGTTCTAGAGAGATTTGAATGATTTGTCCTTAAAGATTGCTAATATCATTCCAACAGGAAAGCATAACCCTAGCTGCCTCTCGCTGGAACACTTCACTGACCATGGGGAGTTTTGTGGGAGCTGGATAGCGGCTCTGTCCTCATTAGGATTGCTCCTGTTAAAATGTAATGGATGCTCTCTTCCACTCCTCTTCTCCCCAGACTTTGTTTGAATCCAAAGAGATTTAAATCACTTCAACTTATTGTCAAGTATGTCAAAAGGAAACTCTTTCCTGTCATAGTGTGTGTGACACCGACACAGCAGATAGCTCTACCTGCACTTAGAGGTGAACCTTTTTTCACAGACAGACAGACAGGAAGTGCCTCCTCTGCTTCTTAACCTCCTTGAAAGTCATGGTTTCAAAAGAAACATACATGTTGAAATGTACTTGCTAGACACTATCGCCTCTGCCATTCCCCTGTGCCCTCCTACCAAGGACATGGATGTAAATCACAGACCTCATAAACCTGGAAGGCAGGCTCAGGACTCGAGTTTGGGTCTTCATTTGTTACCAACACTCAGGTGGCCATCGCATGCCCCATGGGACCAGCGCTGATCTCCCTGAGCAAGGGACTCTCTTCAGACTGTTCAGTCCTTGCTCCTTACAGCCAACAGCAGTTGCCAGCCCAGGATCCAGCTGCCCAGCAGGATCTCCCAGTGTGCCCTGTGGGGCTGCCTCTCATGGGTTGGAGGGCTTCTCCCTCACATGGTCTCTGAGCCACCAACTCTGTACACTGAGTTAAGTGCTCTGTGTGGTAGCCCATAGAGGCAGTACCTTCACTGCTGGTTATTTTAGCCTATTAGACAGGTCTTACCCTTACCTTTGTGCTTGGATTTGGTGGTCTTTTAAACCTGGGATAGGTGGTCGGGTAAAGAAGACAGGCCAGAAAGTTTGCTAGAGCTGAGGCACAGCTTTCATGCTGGCTGGTAACCACCTCCTCTGAACTGTGCCTATTCAGCTGGCTGCTGACAATACATTAGTGCCTCCACGTAACTCCTCCAATGTGCCAAAGGGACAGACAAGCTCTCCCACCACTCACTGAAAAAAAACCCAACCATTTCGGCTTACAGCGGCCGAGCCAACCACACACACCACACTTTGGTACGGCTGCAGGGCTCATCACCCCAAAACCCGGGTAACCTCTATCTGCAAAGCTAATCTGCAGTAAACATGTATCTTTTAGGACATGCTCCAGGTTCTATTTGCATTACAAAACGTAATCGTGTTGCAAATGCATCACAGTTGCTTAGGAATAAGCACACCCATTTTAGATGTGTCTGTAGTCCAAGCCCAGCACCTCTCAATTCACAAGGCCATTCTTCTACAGTTGCCAGTAGTGTACAAAATTGAGAAGTTCTTCCTCTGCTCACTGGTATCTTGTTCCAGCTCCTGTACTGCCCCTCAGGTGTCCCAACCCAAACATTTCTGCAGCGCTACTGTGAACTCAAAGAGAAAACCAGCTGGGCTAACAAACATCTTTACAAAAACAACACCAGATCTTAAAGGCAGAACTGTGCTAGAGTCAACTGAGTCAAGTGTGAATCTGTCAGCAGCATACATCAATTAGGAAAAGAAAACTGCATTGTAGAGCCCACTGCATTATTAAATGTATCTCACTGAACAAAGCAAGCCCCAGAAGATATAACAAACACCATTCCAGAAGTCAGATAATGATGAGCCAGGGCTGGCCCAAATGGGCAAGCTGAGCTGTGGAAGAAGACTGCAGTGGGAAGATTTCCACAATTCCTCACAGAAGAGCAGGATGTCAGGAACACTCATGTCTGCCAGGCTAGCAGTATTGTACCTGTCAAAACAGCTTCTCATCCACAGGGAACTTTTTGCCACCCCACATGCAGCTTCTGAGTCTACAGCCTCAGTATGTGTGTCCCCCTGCAAGAACACTGGCCAGAGCAAGAGCAATCTGCACCCACACATCTCTAACAGGATGTCAAGCACAACATCCACGCAAAGCTGTGTGCTGGGTGGCTAAGGGTGGGAGGCAAGAGCTGGCCGAAGCACTCCAGTTGAGTTTGAGCTTATCACCACGGACTGCTTCCAGCCTGCTTCCTATAAGAGCATACAGGTCATCCCCCTTACCCTTCAGAGACAGGGAACAGACAGCCCTACCAGAGGGAAAAATGCATCTGATGGCCACCAGTGTAAGCAACTTAATCAGGGGCATCAAGACTGGAGGCAGCCTGGGCTGCAATGATCATCGGTAGAGTTTGCAGTCCTGAGGAACATGGGTCAGGTAAAGTTAGGCTCATGAACTTCAGAAAAACAGACCTCCAGCTCCTCAAGGACACAGTTAATAGGATCCCCTGGGGACAAGGGAGTGGAACAGAGCTGGCAGGTTCCTTCTTTAAGGAAGTCTTCCATAGAGTGCAAGAGCTCTCCAGGAGCAAGAAATTGGGCAAAGAAGGCAAGAGACTGGTGTGTCTGAGTAGGGAACTTCTGGTTAAAGTAAAGGGAAAGAAGAAAAAGCACAGGAAGTGGAAACAAGGACAGGCAACTTGGGAAGAGTATAGACATGAAGTTTGGTTGTATAGGGATGTAGTGAGGAAGGCCAAAACAAAGCTGGAACTGAATCTGGCAAGGGATGCAAAGAATAACAAGAAGGGTTTCTACAGCTATGTTAACAAAATAAGAAGTTCAAAGAAGCTGTACCCCCCTGATAAACAGCACTGGAAAACTGGTAACAACAGATGGGGAGAAGGCTTTGCCTCCATCTTCAATGGCATCCTCTCTTCCCACACTGACCAAGTCAATGGACAGCAGGATGAGGACTGGGGGAGCAAAATGCTTCCTGATCTTAATGTCAGTGGACAAGGCAAGAGCCACAGATGTCATTTATCTGGATTTCTGTAAAGCCTTTGACATGATCTCCCCCAACATCCTTCTCTCTAAATTGGGCAGAGATGGATTTGCTGGGTAGACTGTTAGGTGGATAAGGAATTGGTTGAATGGTTGTATCCAGAGGTCAACAGCTCAGAGTCGTGGTGTATGTCCGTGACAAGTGGTGTCCCTCAGGGGCCCATATTGGGACCAGTGTTATTTATTATCTTCATCACTGACATACAGAGGGATCGAGTGCACCCTCAGCACATCTGCAGGTGACACCAAGCTGAGTGGGGTGGTTGCTGTGCATTGACTTTTTGCTGTTCTCCCCATATAGGCCCTGCCCATGTCAGCAATAAAGTTCACATGTGTTGACTTACCTGAGTCAGATCTGCTCCGTGAATTCCCCTCCGAGTTGGGGTGTGAGGTCTGAATCATGAGCTGTACTGCCTCAACCTCGTCCTGCGCCTTCACCTTGCTCCAGCAGATAGCTTGGATGTGCCTCGTGCTTTTGGGAGCTCTAACATCACTCTGCTCAGGAAGGACACAACAAGTGTGAGGATGTAACAACACACAACACATTGAGCTCCCCTATGAGGGAACTTCCAGTAGTGCCTGGGTGGCAGCAGTGCTTTCAATATAGAGTCTGTTTTGCAAAACCACTTAGCTAGTTCTCAAATATTTTTAGATTCTAGATAATTTTGGCTGGTACTTGTGATTATGCTAAAAATGTGGTAGTGAATAACTGCGTCAATTCTTGTACCCTGTGGAAGAAAGATCTGAAAGACCTTCCTCTACAAACACAAAAATACATTTTACTAGTTCTATTAATGTGAGCATCAAATGTGCACTGCTTTCTGCTAAAAGAGGTAGGACTAAGCAGGTATTTTTGCAGGGGGACCCCCAACAAAATTTTCCTGGAGTATCAAGCTCTTCAGTCTGCTGTTAAGTACCTCTGACTCCTGTGAGAAACTTCAGCCTGAAAAAAACCTACTTCTTCGCTTCTGAGACAAGCAAGCAAGGCCCAGGATTTCCCCATCTCTCCATCACTGCCTGAATCCTTGTTCAGGACAGAGCTGGAATCTCATTTATTAACCTTCTTCTGACACACAGTCTTTATAAAATCACTATTGTAAGTAACTGCAAACTCTTTTTACAAAGCCAATTTCTATCACATCAAATTGTATTCTGGGTTTTATTTTATCTTATTCTTGATTTCTCATTTTCTTTCTTCTCCTGTTGCTTCTCTGTTCTCCTAATTAGCACATCATTGAAAAGATAAAAACCAGCTTCTTTAAATAATGCAAACACCACTGACCATTACACTTCAAGCAAAAGGAGCTTTCATCCTTGAGAACAAGAGGCATCCCAGGCCGCAGTCTGAGGCCATTGTCTCTGTAAACTTCATTCAGCTTTTGCTCTGAACTTTATATTTTACAATTAATTACAGGCTGCTGAGACTTGATTATAGGATATAAAAAAGCCAGAGGATGTTATTTCCACACCTCCTGTGTAGGTTTTATCTTGGATCAACTATTTTATTTGTTTCTTAGAGCTTACCTCGTATGTAACAACACATTCTACAGACTGGTGTTCTTCTATGCCCACAATCCATTTCTCCATTACAAACGGTGGCTGGAAAAAACATGGTGGGAGTTTTATAAGGTGCTCTTCATCTCCCGACTTGTTTCTAAATCACCCAAAAGGTATTTAGAGCATTTGCCTCTCTTCATTCATTCCTATATTGTTACCATCAATACCATTCTTAAAATTTTATGAGACAAAGCAATATGTTTTTGAAATATCTACTTCCTTGTTTACAAAAGGAAACTGAGAATGGATTTCCATACTAACACACAGCAGATGAGACAACATGGAATGTTTTGGGGGGGGCATAAACCTTTTTCAATTTCATGCATGTACACTTTTTCTTCTGCTAGATTTACAGAGGAAAACAAGAACAAATATAGATTCTCAGAGATATTCCTTGACAAAAATGTTGATGTATGTGAAAAGGTAAGGTTACTGTATGCAGTTGTTCGTTTATTTAACTTCACGGCTTTTTTAAAGGAAAAATTGAAATGTCCACGATTAAAATTAGACAGAAAACTAATAATAGTAATAGCAATGGTAATAATAATAATAATAATAATAATAACAACAACAACAACAACAACAACAACAACAAACCCCACAAGTGTTGTTACAGAAATCAATAACTATAAAAATAGTATTAGCATGAATTAAAAATTAGAATCTTCTTTGGCAAATATACCTATATCACATTTTCCTTAAAATTTTGACTGTTGACAATGTGCTTTTCATTTTTTTCCTTTAGAAAAGTAAATAAAGGCTTCTCCCCCAGTTTTGCCCCAAAAGTTCACAGTGAAAAGCAGTCAAGAGTTTGGGTGTTTTTATCAGTGCACATTAGAGCAGCATTCTAATTGGCAATCAAGCAGTGTATTTTTTCAGTTAGAACTTTATTTTGTTAGCTATTATCAAGAGGAGCATATTAATAAAAACAAATAATTAAAATAATAGCTAACCAAATGCCCTCTGCATTAACAAAACTTCTGTTCCTTAGGGAAAAGCAGTCTAAATGCTTCCTGGTAAACATTTACAGGCAGGTTCTGAAACAGGTTAAAATGCCCAGTGACAATGAATTGCAGATGTTCAGTGCTGTACATTCTGCAATGAGTTTCAGTCTTTGCAATCCACTGTTGCATGAAAGAGAGAGTTTTAGAACCAGGTAAAAGTTCTAAAACCATGCCAAAAAAAAAAAAAAAAAAAAAAAAAAAAAAAAAAAAAAAAAAAAAACACCAAAAAAAGCNAAAAAGAGAGAAAAAACCCAACAAAAGCCCCCAGACAAATCTCATGAAGTTTCTGGAACATTTAAATTGGTTTCTTCTCTTGCAAAATAAAGCAATTTTTTGAACATTCTTTTCTTCAAAAGGGGTAATAAATTCAGAGGATAGAACATGGAATTAAAACAAGAAAATATAAATTAGTTCCTTCTCTTATTTGTCTATTGTTAACATTATTGTCAGCTTAAAGGAGAACCAAAATACCTAACTCCTATTATGATACAATTCTATTTAAAATGTGCATTTTATTTAAAAGCTGTCAAGAGATTGAGCTTCTGCAAGCACAAAAGTCGACTGCTGTGGTATTTTAATGTCTTTGTTTGAGATCTGTGAATTTGTGAAAGCTTTAAGGCTGTAAATACCTTTGTCATCTTTAAAATCTCTACATCAGGTAGGTTAGTGTTGAATGTCACATCTTTTATGTAGGTTATTGCAATTTCATCCCCATCCATCTCCATGTACATTTTCCATTTACAATCCTATGAATAATAAAAAAAAAGAATGCTGGATTGTTAGAATACAAATAGGAAAAAAACCCCAACAAGAAAACCCAAAATGAAACAAAACTGAAAGCCAAAACAACCCAAAATCTAATCCTCAATATATGAAGGGAAAAAATAACCCAGTGAGAAAGTTAAGGGACATATACATATTTAAGGATATGCATGTTTGCAGTACAAGTGTTGATAATGGAAAACCCTCAGTCCTCTTGTTCCCCCTTCTCTTAGCTCACCCTGTGAAGGAGCTGACACGTTGACAGGTCTGATGTCTTCCGAGGTGTGGTGTCCCTGAATGGCCTCACCTGGGCAGACAGCCTGTTGGAGCATATGGCTTGGGAGCTCTGCACACCCTGGGGCAGTGCAGGGACAGGGCAATGGTGGGAGCCAGCACTTGGGGTCACAGTCAGTGCTGGCAGCCAGCCCCAAGAACATCGTCCTGGTGAACCCAGGAATAAATGGCCAGAGCCTGTGCAACACCTTCATGCCAATCGCTCAAATAATGGGCAAAAGGATGAGCTTATTACAGCTCAGTTATTTCAGATACTGAGAGCCCAGCGAGGCACTGAGCATTCTCAACTTCCACTCTCCTCCAACTACACTATTAATTATAAACAACCTCAGCGTAGAAAGTAATCACAGTGAGTCTAATAAACCAAAGCAATAAAAGGTATCCTTAATCCCCTGAGCTGAACAGGGGGCCAACATCCCACACTTTGCACAGGTGTGAGCCTGCAGAAGGTGACAGCTGGCAGCATCCTGCAGGACATCCCACATGGACTGAGTGCTGGAGCTGGGGTTTGTGTCTGTGGCCAGAGAGGCTTCCACTGGGGACTGGAGACTGCCTGTCCATGGTGCAAACCAGACAACATTTGCTGTTCTGCCCACCAGGTGCTTTGGGGATGAGATACTGTGCACTGCACTGAGCTCCTTCAAAAATCAGTCCCCTAAGGGACCACAGGGCTACAGTGAAGCAGACTGTCTTCATACAGGAAGGAGGGAATCTTCCCTTCACAGAGACAGGAGCTCCTCCAGATATGCCAGGGATTCAGTAGATTCTGTGTCTGCCACATGTGACCTGTAAGGCAGGTGTAGGCTCAGTACTTGCAGGAGGCAGTCTTCGCCTTGGTTTTGCTCAGAAAATGCAAAAACTTTCAGTGGAGACACAGGGGCCACAGGCTTGTGTAAGCAACTATCTGCACAGACAAACATACAGCAGCCTAAAATGTATCCGTTCGCACAAGTGATTATCTGCTGGTGTTTGCATGTGCATCTCTCATAAATGTAACGTAGGAGCTCAGCCCTCAGAAGGCTCAAAGCTTTCCATCATGCATTGAATTGCAATTCCAAGATAGAAGAAAACTGAAATATAATCATTTCTGAACTGCAACAAGAAATTATGTTTATGACAGCATTTGGCCCTGTGTGTCCATCTGTCCCCGTTGAAAGCTTCCACGTTTTACAAGCAGAGAGGGTGTGTGAGTTGGTTTTCACACTGCCCTGGTGTGAGTTTGAGTGATGGGAACTGCAGTTCAGTGGTCAGGGCACCAAACAAGACTCAGAGGCACCAAGTTCAGTTTCCAGTTCTGCTACTGGCTTCCTGTGCAACCTGATCAGGTGCCGAAGTCACCCTGTGCCAAAATTTCCTAATCACGGACTGTAACCCTTGGCATGTCTCTTTTCTGTCCTGCTTTTTGCATTTGTGAGCTGACCCAGGGTGCTGCCTTTCCTGTCCCAGGCAGGTTCAGCACTGTGCAGCGGCCCTGGCATCGCCTGAGGAGGGCATGTGCTTTGAAAAGGAACAGCAACAGCAAAGCCAGTTGTCTCTGACTCCTCCTCGTGTCTCAAACTCTGCTCCTCTCCCTGCCCACAACGTTCTTGTTGCCAGACTTTTTTGCAGGACATTCATGCTTCTGCAAATCAAACCTGAGGTTAGAGATAAGATGCTTGATGACATTTCTAAGTTTTACAAAAATGCCTGAGCCAAGAAAAGAAAAAAATATCAACATAAATTACTATCCTCCAGTTAGTTCAGCACATCTGCCATCTCTGAGCAATACCAGTGCCAAGCACCTGAGAGCTAGAGCTGCACCCTGTGCCAGGGCTCCCATGCCCTCCTGACTCAGGATTTTGTGCTGCTCACTCACATTTCCCTGCAGACTAGATATGACAAATATGATCTCATTTTAATAAACAAAAATAAATCAACCTACCACCTCTAGAGAAACATCTGACAAGCATCCAGGGTCTGGCAGAGGGTGGGCACTGCCACTGCCCATCCCCTTGCTGGATCTGCTGCACAGGCAGGATCCCTCTCCATGTGGTCACAGATCAGATTGCCCCACACAGGAGTGGATGCCTGAGGCCTGCATAAACACGGCCTTCCCCAGCTCTGAACTGCATCTTCAGAGAAACACACACTCTCCTGTCCCTCAAATCCAGTCCCCAAACCTTTGGTCCTCCTTGGAGCCCTCTCCAGAAACACTATGCAGATACCAAGAGGGAAAGATACCATACTAGGATACCCACTCTGGTCCCTCAAAAATACATGTCTCATTTTATTTGGAAAGATTTTCATTCTGTGTTATTAGAAAATCATTACTGGAAAGGAAAAAGAGAGAATGAGAGAGAGCGAGAAGGAGCAGAGAAGGAGAGTGAGAGGCAAGAAAGGGAAGGGGACATTGGGAGAAAAAATGAAAATATATAAAAAAGAGGAAGGAAGGGAGGAAGGGAGGAAGGGAGGAAGGAAGGAAGGAAGGAAGGAAGGAAGGAAGGAAATAGAAAAGGCAGCAGGTAGGTGACTTTAGAATCACGGCACTTAGCAAATATCTAAGATAACTAGGTGGCTACTTGTCTTACAAACCTAGTAACCATTTTGTTCAACCACACAGTAAATAATGCAAGATTTGTGTGCTGCAGAAAGAAAGGGATATATTTCCCTGTTTTCCAATGGAGTTTCAGGTTCATATAATAGGACATGCTCATCCATTTAATCAAAAATTTGGCTAGAAAAACCAAGCATACAAACTTCAATTCTTTGATGAATTGTAGCCATAAGACTTCTTAGATCAAAACTACATTTAGTGCCAGGCGTATGTGGGAAAATAATTTGGAAATGGCTTGTTCAAAGTGTCTGGTTGATAGATATGCTTACACAAGTCCTTCAGAAAGACTTGCCTGGACATCTTGTCATTCAAGCTTTAAAATACCTCCCAATATCTACCTGCTTGATTTTGATCTAAATAAAAAATTTCAGCTTTTTGTTTTAAAAAATTATCTAGTTTCAGAACTGAAAGGCACAACCTGCAAAACTCTGTGCGAAAACATTTCCAAATAACACTTTGACAAAGCCAATAAATCAACAACCTCTGAAAATTATTGTAGAAAAGAAAAGCAAATCAGACATGTATTTGAGCTGCTTCTCCTCAGCTTTGAAACAGAAAGTAAGAACACTTTAAAAATTAAGTCTCCAGCTTACTGTGGTGACAATACTCCTTTAACCTCATATGCGTTTATGTCTGCAAAAAAAACCTGAAAGGGAAATGAAAAAGATCAGGCACAGGCTCTAAACAGCAAACACATATCCTACAACAACAGCTTAAAACCTTTGCTGGGGAGGCACTTCATTTTTCAAAGGGGCCCAAATCAAGGATTCATTTTAAAATCAGTGGTTGCAATAAACTTTTTTGTGTGTTTTAAAGATTGAAATAAAAATGGAAATGGCATTGTAGCAGCTAACTGGATATTAGAAGAAAAGTAAGATGTAGCGCAAGATGAAACAAACAAGACAAAAATGTTGGCCATGCTGATGCTAAAAGTAGTAGCATGTTGATGATTTAGGTCCCCAGAAGCTCCTTTACATTCTTAGCTATTATCTATCTCAGCTGCTGAAACCTGCTGTTTTAAAGGCATCAGAGTTGAACATCTAGTGACAGCACTTGGGTTATTTATCATTATGTATCACCCTGCTACACTATATTTTATTATACTGGATTTAAAGGAAGATAACACAATTATGGTTAATTTGCTTCTCTTCTTTATATATATAGTGTCATGACCCACCGCAGCTTTGTCCCATGAGATATTTTTAACCAAAAAGAAATCCACAAGAAACTCTCCCTAAAAATTCCATTAATAACCTCTTGTAGCATGTATAGGTTGCAGGGTCTGGAACTAAGAATGTTTTAATCTCTTCAGCAAAACAATGTCTCATAATGATGTACAGGACTATTGCTGCACTGATGAAGAATCATACATAATTCAGCACCTTTCACTTGGCACCACTGTGATATCCTCATTAGCAGTGGCTCACAGTGGCTGTCAGATGGTGTCCATGCGAATGCAGGCATTATATTGTCTTTGAGATGTGCAGCTGCTTCCATGACACTGCCAGTATATAAAAACATGACGCCAGTTTGTTTTATTTAGTGCTAAACCTTCCAGTTTGTAAAAACAAGGCTGACACAGAGCCTGACATGAGGCAGTGAAAATAATTAGCTCTCATTTTCTCAGCCTCCTATTTCCTTCTCCCCGCTGTGTTCTCTTTCCACTAAACCACCACATGTCAGTCGAAATGGGAGGCAATTAGTGGGCTCATTTCAGTCCCCACAACTGTGCTGAAAAGAAAGTATTTATGATGGCACAATGAACAGCTGAAAGATTAAATAACATTTGCCTTTTGAAAAGAAAATGACTTCTAGCTAAATGGGCAATTTTTGATTATTCTCAAACAAGCTTAGAGTAGTTGGTTTTTAAAATACAAGAAAGGAAAATGAGTCATTTTTAGGTGAAAGAATCAAATAAAACTTGACACAGTAATGCAAATAACTGATGTTTTATTGCAAAATATGTAAATGTGTTATACCCTTAACAATGGCTGGTGTCTCAGGTCAGGGCAGGCTGCTGCCAGCCAGGCTCCAGCAAGAGAAGGTGCCTCCACCACCGGTTTTGTTTCAGCTGTGCAGGCAGAAAAAAAGAGGGGCGGAGGGGAGGCCTTGCGAGAGAGATGGTCTTAAAATGTACAGAAACAAAGCAAGCGGAAGATATATTTATGTTATCAGTTGCCTGGGTGCCTCCTCCGAGCCGGAGCCCTTACTCCTCTGCAAGGCAACAGGCACTGAGTGGCTGCAGCTTCGCCTGGAGAAGCACGAGGCCCCGTAACACCTACGCAGCCCAACCAGCAGTATCAAAAATATCTGTCCCCTGACAGCGTCCTTCTTCAACATCCAGCGCTGTGGAGCTCTGCGCACAACAGAGTGGCCCATAATGGTAAATACCAGGCACCGCTACGTGTGCCCTGAGAACAGGGGCTTGCAGCAGGCAAGGCAAGAGCTCAGTGACACCCCAGCATTTACCAAAACCTGCCCTTGCCATGTGATCAGAAGCAAATGGGGGTGTTGCAGTCACAGACATCATCCACATGAGCAGCCTGTTTGCAACAGTGGGATCGTAAAGGTGGAAGCATGAAAAATGAGTCCCTTCCCTGAGGCCTGCATGGCTGCCCTCCTGTACTGTCCTGCAGTGGCATTTCCTGTGGACCACTCCTAGGGACAACGTGCTGGAGCCATGCGGACACTGTGTCCCCACTGCAGCACACGGCGGTGACTGCTCACACTCTGGGGCTTGCAGCTCTGCAGGACATTGGCTGCGGGAACAAGGGTGCTCAGGAGCTCAGGAAAGGCGTGGCAGGGCCACTGGACGTGTCCTGCACGTGCTGGGAACAAAGGCTCCTCTTCCAGGCTTTTGTCTGGATAGCACATGCCAAGCCTACGGATCACACTGGGAACCTGTCTGTGCTCTTGCAGACATATCTGTGACCAAGGCTGTACGAGAGAGATAACGTGTGGAAGGCAGCAAGTTAATTCAATGGCCAAGGTATAAAAAGAAATCTTTCGATTAAAAAGTGTAGAAAGTCAAGTGAGCAAAATACCTAGCTGAAAAGTCTGTATGTCTCTTCAGGGCTATGGAATAATTTCTAATGGGAATCCCTGGTCTAGCACTGCCTACACAAGGATTTTTAAAGGTCTTGGCTTGAGTTTGACTTCAGTTACACATGGCTGCTGGAGCAATCTCAGCAGAGATGACGGAGTTATACCAGCTCCACCTGATGCAAAACCAATACATGGTCCTGAAATGAGCCTTTGGAAGGAAATACCAGGAGCTCAGATCACCTGCACTGACGCACCTTCTTGGCAGAATACATGAATCTGTTCTTAATGGTGGTGGCAATATTTTAATGTGGCTGTGGTTTTATTTTACAGCTTAGGTAATTTTTTGTGTCCCTTCACTGACTACTTGTTAGAATAGGAGCCAATCTATGAAAATAGCGCACAAACAGAGCTACTCTGATTCTTGCATTAACTGTTAGTCTTTAGTAGTGAAAGCATTGTGCTTTGAGATGGAATTAAAGAGAGAGGATTTAGAAGACAAGGTTTTGAGATAAGGATAAATAATCCCATGTTAGAAAGTTAAGGTACCTATGATTATTTTGCAAAGGAAGGGTCAAATAAAACCAATTCCTCCTCCAGTTTTACTTACTGAAGTGGGTTAAAATAGCTACAGAGCATGGAGAATATAAATGACTGAAAAATCGTAAAACTGAGATTTTAAATTTTATACTTTGGCTCTTGCTTTATTTTTAAGAAAGTAAAGGAAGGATTTATGAGCGCTGATATAGTGGGAGGGTGGAGAGGAACAAGCAGCAGAAATGGTCTCAAGCACTTGTGAAACCGCATTCCAGTTACAACTATTTCAGTACCGTTTTTTCTTGTACTGCCTGCATGTTGCCAGCCTGGGCTTCTCCACATGAAGAATTGGTCATAATGTCACTTTAAAGTAGCCTTAATAGTATATTACCTTCTGCTCTCCACATTTAAATAATAGCATTAAAATACATCTCAGTTTGGATATTCAAGGCTAGAAAATAGTTCACACAGTTAGAAGATGGTTTTGGAGAGGCTCTGCTCCTTACCTTGTCAAATGGAGGGAGAGGCAACTGGGGGAAAATAAGGCAAAATGGTGAGCCAACTTCAAGGCTTTGTGTTTGGATATAGGTCAAATTGTGCCACTCTCGGTAAAAAACAAAAACATTCAATGACATAGTGAAATCTGCCCCTTTGAGGACCAAAACTAAAGAATGCATCAATAGAAGGCAAAAGGACTGTAAGGCATCCTTCTCAAGGAGTTCGGTGATTCATCAGTGTGAAGCTGACATAGCTCAGGCACCTTTCCCTGATTGGGAAATTTTAATGAGCCATCTAGGATGAGAAAGCCATTGAAAATTCCCCCTGCAGTCCTGCAAATCAGCTCAAGCCACAACTGCCAGGGTTTGTTGTTTTACTCTCCATCTTGGAGTTAATTGGTGGTCCCCTGCTTTTATTTTTAATTTGTGGGGGAAAAAAAGTCTAAATCCATCACCTTTCAGCTCATTGGGAATTGTGTACAGAAAGGTCATGAAAAGGCAGTGAATGGAAGTAACCACATAACTTGAACTACAAGAGTTGGAAAAGAAACCTCTAAAAACCAGGTTAGCTTTGCAGTGCTCACTCCTGATGCATTCAGAGAGCACAAAGGTCAACGGAGCTTTTATCGCCTCCACAGATGCAGCTAAAAAAGGAAGGAAACTGTAATGAAATGGCTGCATCTGTCAGCTGGTGGAAACCAACATAATCCCACTACAAGATGCAGTTTAAATTAGATAAAAAATATGGGGCTGGTAAAGCTGTTTACTGGGAAGTCAGTGTTTCATTCAGCATACAGAAAAGGCTGAACATTCAAATGCTGTCCTGAAGCATATCCAGCAGGATTCTTGCTAAAAGGCACTGCCATTCCTAAGGCCCTTAAGTTTCTGCTTGCTGACCAAGAAAGGTGTGCTAGCTGTGCTGATGGGGCACGACGCAGTGCCTGCGAGAGGACACCTGTGCCCTGAGGAACCATCTTCACACCACAGATGGTGCTGTGCTCTTACCAGCCAAACACATCTGAATTAACCTGCACCCCTGAAATGGTTTCTGGGTCCTGGACCAGCTCCTCCAGCACTTTTATATCCCGTGGTATTGCCGTCTGTCATGATGCACTCCAAGGCTGCGCCCACTCCAGAGCTTTAGTTTGGACCAGGAGGCTTTCGTCCTGTTTGTCCTGTCCCATGCTTGGGCAGAGCCACCTCCAATGACATGGATGGGCTTGCTTCCAGGTGCAACTACACCAGAAGATGCGCTACAATAACTAAAGAGAACTTGACCCAGAAGACCAGCACAGAGCCAGCCTGCTGTAAAACCTCCCAGCACGACCTGTTCTCCTTACAGAGCCCTTCCTGCTGCGCTGCACCACCTCCCAGCTGAGCCTAATAACCTCCCTTGCTGTACACAACTCTAGCAGCCAACACATCACCCAGGGAACACACACCCTCAATGCGTAACCCAGATTTGAGCTTATTGCCTCTTTTTCCTCATGATTAGAACAGGAGAAATGCTTCTCAGCTAGGCAGCTGGTTATAGGGACTGATTAGGGTAAAGTTCCTTTGAGAAATTTATTTTTAAACAGATGTAGGCCAGCTTTTTAGCTATAAAGATGGTGGAAGGTATGATCCCAAGTGCTTCTGTTGACCCAGTTTTACAGGAACAGGCACCACTCTTTTACAAAAATGGGACAATAAAAGAAGTTTAAACCCTTCGATCCTGGTTTTCGCCCTATTCCCAGTTCATTTTGGAACAAATCTAGATGGCAGCAGTAGCTCGTTCAAAGCAGCCTCTAGGGGAGCTAGAAGATTGTATCCAGGGTTTTCAGAGAAGCAAGCTAGCCAAATTTCCTATACAGTATGTACTACACCAGTCTTTGTTAGTGTTATATTTAATGCAAATTACTTGCCCATGTTGGCCCTAGCATCCTGCCCAAAAGCTCTGACAATCTACTCCTTCCAGTCCACTTTTTCAAACTGGCTCTGCTGCAACGTCTTTAAAGGCAGGTACAAGTTAATGTGCAGATCTCAAACAGATGTTTCCAGCCCAGACATACTCAGGTGACAAACTGTGCATTCCCTGGAACGGCATCACTGAGCACATGGGGTGCTGCAGCAGGGCAGCTGACAGGAAGGCATACCTGGCATGCAACCACAGCTTCGGAGGGAATGGCTTCCTTAGAAAAGAGCCCAACAACACACAGAGCAGACAGGACCAATTAGGAGCTCACAGGGAAGGCAGAACCAAATAAAAAAAGGTTGTCAGAAGTCTGCAGAGGTTATGTCAATACTACACAGGCCCACTGAACTAACTCTGCCCTCTCATAATGATTCAGCTTCTGGCCCATAGACTTTGCATAGTCTCATTTGCACATTTTGCTGTCATGGCTAAAACATCTACTTGTCTTCAAACTTAAGAGGTGTTAGTACAACATGAATTTCTCTACAGTGTCCAGAGGTCTATTTGCTCCTTCTCCTGCTCTTTCCTGGGGGTAGTTGCCCACCTCCCTGCACTATGGCTCACAGCCCATATTGGAAATAGAAGGGAGATATGAGCTATTTCATGGACTTTTAGTTCCTTGAAGAGTTAGTTGAACATGGGAGAGAAAAATGTACACCTACAAAAAAGCAGCTGTACAGCTGCATAAGCAACACGCATTCAAGAATACTGAAACAGTCTAAGTAATTCACATAGTGATAAAGAAGATTTTTATAGGAAAAAGAAGTACTCAGGATAAAAGAAATAAACTAAAAAAGGAAATCTCCAGACAAAAAGCTTTTTCAAATTGATGAAATTATTTCAGTATGAGTACAAGTTCCTACTAAGTTCAAACCTAAATGCTTTCTCTGCAAGCACCACCAAGTACAGAATTCAAGAGACTTCTGCAAACAATATGCCCTGAAAGCAAAGCAGCCAGATAACACAAGATGAAAGTCAGCCTCCCACAAGTTTAGGGTGGACACACAATGCAGGTTTATCAAACACAAAAGGAAACAAATCCTGCTGTCACAACCCCTGACTCTAGCTCAGAAATGCTTTGCACACCATTTCCACATAGATGATTAATTCTAAAACCCTTGGACTCAGAGTCCAACTTACTCATGGTAAGCTGGACAAAGAAAACAAAAAACATGGGACAAACCTCACTCTTGAGAAAAAACAATGTGGTAGAAATCTTTTGCTGGAACATCTGGAGTCATCAACGCTCCTGTTACACAGGGCATAACGAGAGATCCTTGAACCAGCTCGGCTTGGAGCTGAGGTTTGATTAGGATGTGGCACGCTGGCAATTGCCTTTTGCCAGCTGAAGTGCAGCAGTTTTGTACAACGTGCTGCAACTACCCCTCCCTCTTTCCCCAGTACCACGAGGGCACACAGTCACCACCAGAACCAGTCCCATCCTGCCCAGCCAGCAGCCATGCATACCATGTATTTTCCAAACTCCTCTTGGTTGCATAAAACAGTATCTCCTTTCTGCCCACCAACATCAGGCATATGCCACTGCTCAACTGTCAGTGGGTTTTTTAAATAAATGGATTATTATTTAACACCCATTGGGATAAAAGGAACAAAATTAAATCCCAAATTACAAAAAATACAATTTAAAAAAATTGTTGACAAAGAAACAAAAGCTTTCAGCCAAAACTTTCTGTGCCACTCTTTTCTTCCTTGCCTGTTCTGGGGCGTGGTTCCACTGATGCCACCCCATTTGCCACCTTGACATGCAGTTGGCACTTTCCAAAACAAGAGGATTCTCATGCCAATTTATCTTTTGTGTCCAGAAGATACTGGACCCTCTGAGTAGGGACTCTTAACCAAACCAACTGATCTAGCACTCCCAGCTTACCTTTGGACCGTTGCCTGGCTTCAAGTGATAACCAAAGACAAGTTCAAGATTCACTACTTTCGCTATGCTTTCTTCAGCTCCACCTGCAGAATCCTGCCAAAAAAACATGCAAAGGTGAGAATTCACATCTACCACAACCCACTGGGAGACAGGAGCACACCCTTTGGTGGCAGAAGGGATTTGCCTTTCAGATGCTACAAGTCTGGCAGGCAGCAGAAAGGAGACATCACACTCCAAGAGGGGCAAAGGCTTCTGCAGGGGTTTAGGGCAGGTAGCAGATGGCAACTGGGAGATGCTGCCCAATTTCTGCTCCTGGCTGAGCTTCTCTGGCACAGGGCAGTGTCCCTATGAGCATTGTGGCAGCCTCTGCCATTGGAATTGCATCTGGCATGGCAAGGCAGCAATGCTGACTTACATTTTCCCCTCCAGGGAACAGAGTTTTACTATATGCAAATCCGCTTTAACTGGATTTCACTCTATAGCTGTGAAATAAATTATGACTAAAAAAGCTGCTTCAGGATTTGGGGTCTAGAATTCCTTGATTAGGTCACTGAACTAAATCAGGCAAATATCTGATCTAGCAACACCAAGGTTCCCAAATGCTCTCTCCCTTTTGCATGGGTCTTATTACTGATATCAGAAAATAAATTGTTTAATGTAAGGGTGACTAGACACTAAATCATCCTTCTCTCCTATAACATTAGCAAACTGAGGAATGATGGGCTTATTCTGGACCAGGAGTCTGCTGTTCTTCAGTGGTGACCAGCTGGTGGCAGCAGTTTGGAGGAATGGCTCTTCAAAGTAGTTTCTGATTAATGACAGCAAACGAATCACAACCAGTTGTCTTTTAATTTAATTCCACCAGTTCCATGATAAAATCTTAGAACCTCCTAGAAAATGACTTTTATTATCCTATTACCTGTTCTGATGTAACCCACTGCTGCTGTTGACTCTCTACATTTGTTACAACCCTCTGTAGGAACTGTAGCCTCACCCTCCCCTGAAGGGGGGAGTTGAGACATGAGAACAGTGAAATACTCATACCAGCACGAGAAGCACATCTTATATCAACAATGAGACTTGCCTTAATTAATGGTGGAAAATGAAACAGATTTAGGTAGTCATGGGTTAACTTCTCGATAGCAGTCTAGAAAAAAAAATCAACAAAACCAGATGGGAGTTATTTAGTATCTCATCCTGCAAATACCAGCATGAAAAACAGCACAACTCCATGTGCCCTCTATTTTCCACTGTGGATACATTAGGGCATGTGAGAAGAGTTTAAAATACAGCCCTGTTCTGTAAACTGTTGTGGTAGATTGGCCCCAGTTTGCATTCAGAATCAGATCTGCTTAGTCAGAGAAAGAGATGTTCAGGGGCTTGTTTTTGTTGTTTTTATTTATGCTCAAATCAACCCAGGAAGCTGAGATCTTTCATTTTGGATATTATTGACTTTATTAAGTTTCAATAATTTTCCCTGTAGGAAACGTAAATTAAATATATCAGTAATGGTGTGTGGGCATGGAAAAAATGGCTGATGAGCAAAAGGGGAATAAATCTGTGTGACTTATGAAGCTAAATTTGCAGGACTAACAATTATGATACAAGTGTCTCTTTACTAGCAAATTGTGACCTAAAATGATTGAGACCCAACAGAATTATAGATGCTGCTTTTAGAGAATCCCTTTTCCAAAGCTGACTGCCAGAAAACTGAACTCTCTCCTGTGGCTACAGTACTAATACCATTACTGCTGTCGTGATCACATTTTCCAGACTGTAATTTTCTTAACTCATTACAAACATTAGATATTTAAAACACTGTTTTAAAGCAAAGTTCTAAGTGCAAAGAAACGTAGCTGTCAATCAGCTTTAAAGTTGTCCAACTGAGTTTTGTTAGTCTAAATATGCTTTACACTATAAATGAGATCTGGAAGTTGAGAAGTTGAGATTTCAGTTCAAATAACAGTTTTTCTATCTGTTTCTCCTTCAGCTAAAGACAGCTCTCTCTGAAGATTCCCAAGCTTTTCTGCTGGGAGAATGGCCCTCCTAGGTGAATCTATAGCAGAACTGCCATCTAGCTCACCAGAAAGCCAAGAACTACAGAGGAGTATAAAGACCACAGCACATTTTCATGCCTCATAAAATGCTCAGGTTGCTTTGAGTTCTAGATATATATGAAGCTATAACTCTGCTTATTTTAGATATCAAAGATGTTCTCTTTTCAGCTTTGTAACTTTTTTTGTTGCTACTACTACTGAAACCTCATTGACTCGGTAATATTCACACTATAACCTAGTGCAACATTCAATATATGCTGATAATACCTTTAAATGGATGATGTGTCCTCTGGAAACAATTCCCATGTCCTTTAGATCCTCTTCTTCTAGAAGAAGCAATTGCTTCCCAGTGATATGATGTTCCTTAAACAAGCTAGCATAGATACTCATTTCCCCAGAAGTATCGCCTTAAGATAAAAGAGGTTATTCAGAAATCCACACACCACTTTATTGGGGGGGGGGGG